>PVJS01028582.1:0-25388 GCA_004027185.1 Glis glis | reverse complement strand
ATGTGGGGCATGCCACAATGCTCTATCCCACATGTGGGGTTGACCAGACACTCCAAGGAGGAGCTCCAGCACTTGCATCTATGAGGTAATCCAGTGCCCCAGTTCCAGGATGGCAGCCTGGTAAGCAGATCACTGGCTGGTGTAGGATATCTCTGCAAGGATCACATGATCCTAGGTTACTAGAACGATGGTAGCATGTTAATTTTGGGTGAACCTCACTCACATTGGGCACAGGGTGAGTGAGTTCAGGTTCTGGTGCTTGGGCTTGAGCCATGTTGGGCCCATGTGTTTGCCTGTCCATATTCCAACTACAGCGCCATCTCTGGTCTATAGCTCCTTTAGGTGGTGGGGATGTCAGCAAAATCCTTTATCCTGTGCATCCTTTGTCCCTGCCTCTACTAGACGGAGAAAGTAACTCTGCACACAGATCCCACCCCACCTGCCAGGCAGTCCTCTGGGGTGGTTGCATTTTTTCCTTGGAGGACATTGGGGGTTGTGGCTCCATAACACCTGTAAGTCCGTCTCATCAATGTCTTCTTTTGCTTCTGGTTGATATGGTGAGCTTATTCTCTCTTTCAGGTTGCTCCCAATCCTTGCATGGACAGGGGACAGGCATTCCATGTGCTAACAGGTCTACTATCCCCATCCTCCATAGGACCTGGGCCTCTCCTCTGTGCTGGTGGTGAGGTGTGTCTGGCAGGGTTGCAGCCAACAGTGGAAGAGATCATGTCTAGCAACACTGGGATTATGACTTAAAGAGCTAAAAGAAAAGATGTGTTGCTTTCTGCATGTGTTGTAAAATTCTGAACAATAAAGTTAATGTGACAAGAAACCAAATTACAAATCACGTCCTATGTACTGTGGATAAACTTGCACCTGTGGTCACTGTGAGAGAAGCACAACAGCGACTTTTGGGAGCCAAGGGAAGCCAGTGCTCATGGCAGCATGGTGGGGGCCGTAGCACCATAGTGAAACCATAGTGGAACCAGCACTAGATAAATGGTATCGGGAAATTGCAGAGGCAAGGTGACCTGTGCTGTTCTCGTATGAATCGGTTCTCAAGAGTACTGGCACTGTGAGTAATACCAGTGCTGTTGCCTTTTTCTCTTAATGAAAGATATGAAATTATCCAGGAATGACACATCTGACAATAAAAAAAGGCTTGAAAGGAAAAGATGGTGTTGTACACTACTAGTATCTTCACACACACTGATGGGAGAAGCAGCAAACATGTAAGTATCTCTTCTCTATCTTTTCTATTTTTTAAATCCCCGTGTTTCACCTGTGCCTGTAAATTGTATAACACATCCTTTAATGAAATTGTTTATACAGATATGCTAGGTGGTTATTGTGCTCAGAGATATTGAGAATTCAATATGAAAGTAGAGATAAAACTATTTTAAAGTATAAACAATTATGGTTGAATGCTCAAGGTCACACGGCCTGGTCTGATGGACACAGGACACAGAATTCTGACTGCCTCTTGGTCATTCTCCACAAGGTGTCTGTGCCTAATGGTGCATCATGCCGAGAGACAAGAGCCGTGGGCAGGCTCCCTGCTGGGTTTGTTTGCCTGCTGAAAGTCCGTCTGTTACAATCCCACTCAGGGGAGCAGCTTCCATTTGTCAGAAAGGGCAACTTTGCATAATAAATTACATTGGAATAATCAAGTATTTTCTAATATATCTGACTAGGTTTAATTTTTATCTTCAAGATATTTTTCTTTTCCTTTCAGTTTTAATGCCATTATCTGTAAAATGGGGATGGGGACACCTGCTCTGCCTTGCAGGGTATTAGACTTAATGTAGTAACAATAATGATGATGATGATGTTGTTGATGATGATATTGGTGATGATGATGATATTGGTAATGATGATGGTGATGATGTCGGTGATGATAGTAATGATGGTGACGATGATTATGTTGGTGGTGATCACTGAAACAGTGTAATGATAGTAACAAGTACCATTTATGGATATATTGGATATATTGGTATATATATTGGGGTGGATATATTGGTGGAAACTACAGTATGGAAACTATATATGGGGTGGATTGGGGTGGATATATATATATTGGGGTGGATATATTGGTGGAAACTACAGTAAGTCCTCTGCAAGCATTGTTTCATTTAATCTCTACGACAGTACTAGAAAGCAGGTATTGTTATTCCCTATTTCAGATGAGGACAGTAGGCATAGAAGATCTGATCAGTTTGCCCAAAGTGATTCACAGCTGAGATGCAGCAGGTGCAAGGTGGGTAAGGTGTGTGAGATCACCCGGGATGGGAAAGCCCCAGCAGATATGACATCTCCCTCATGGTGGGTCGTGGGAACCACATGGGAAGTCCTGACATCCCACTTATCTACTTACAGAGGCCTCATACTGCTCTGAATGTCACTGGAAATAGTGGTTCTCTGGGCACAAAAAGAGAGAAGCCCACGCTCTGACTGGCTGTCACCTTTCATCCTGGATTAGTTTCTTGGGGCTCCTGACACCATGGCTCTCATCAATGCAGATAGTGTAAAGCATGGGCCAACCCAGATAGAAGCTGCTGCCTCGGGAACCCTCCCCTGCCCCTGCCCCTGCCCCTGCCCCAGGTGGAGTTTATCAATCCCCCTGTAAGCTCTGACACTGTTGCTTGCACCTGTACTAGCACTGTACTACTGCTGCTTGTTGGCATATTCATTTCTGTGTCCAAATGGAGAGCTCTGCAAAGGGGGCAGCTGGTTTTCTCATTCTTTGACTCCTCTGTGCACAGTCATTCAGTGTCAGGCTCAAATCTGGTGGCTAAAAGAGGGGTGTGGAAATGTACATCCACAGGTGCCCAGCATGCCTGCGCTGGGGGGCGATGGCAGGTGGGAGGGGAGGGCAGCTGCAAGGCATTCTCCCTGCCCTCACCCCTGTGATGTAGTAAAGATGGGGGTTTCAATGAATCTTGCATGAAAAGGAGGAGAAACTTTGCCCATATAGCAGCAGAGGGTGCAGGAGTAAAGACCTATCCTCTCCTGGGAGAAGGCTCTACATGGAAGTCAAGCTGACTGGTTGGTCCTCACTATTGGCACTTTGAGGAGCCATGCCAGAGTCTTGTGCCTCAGTTTCTCCACTTGTAGCATGGGCACGGTCCCCCACTTTACCCTTGAAAACAGTGCCCTAGAGAGTGTTGATGGGAAAGAGTCTCTAATTTTAGCTCTAAATGGCTCTGGGTCCTCCTATCATGAATATTAGAGCAGGCAAGGCCTACACAGGTGTAGAGTGGCATGTGAGGCCATGCAACCAGAATGAAGGCAGGCTAGACCTGGAGGAGGGTTCTGGGGCTCCCTGGGGTCCAAGGTGTTACATTTGGTCGTGTATCAGGGAAGGTCTGTGAGTCTTGGGGAGGAAAGAGAGCCACCTGGCAGGGTGTGAGAGCATCCGGGACTCAGGGCAGTAGCAAGTTCCCCCCTGGTGCAGAGGTATCCCCACAGGTGGAAAATGGTCACACCTGTCAGCACTGGCCTAGATGAAGAAAGGACAGAGGAAAGCCTTGTCCAGGGGTATCTACTCGACTGCAAAATCCCGTCTTGGGCACCTGGGTGGAGCCCTCAGGGAGGTCTGGTTCAGAACTACCCAGGCTCCCAGGGCAACATGCTCAGCATGGCCACACCCCACAGGCCTGAGAGGCTGCACCAAGGGTCTAGAGGGAAGACTGTCTAGTGGCCACTCATAGGATTCTAGTCATGATCTGTAGCTAGGGCTCTGAATATGGCCAAGAAGCTGCAGGGAAGGTTGGGCAGGCTATTTCCATGACTAAATAGCTGAAAGGCTGACTTGCCAGAAGAAAGGCCTCAATTTCTCATTTCTGACCTGGCTGCAGGATGCACTGAGGTCCCCTTAGTGTTGAGACCATAGGCCCCACTCTCTGTAGCTCTCCATACCCTCCCCAGTCGGGGTCAAGCACGAACCCGGCTGGATCCTGGGGCTTTCTGTGCTTCCCAGGACCCCAGGAAAAATACTTGGGCTGGGAAGCTTGGGACGTCCTCAGTACTCAGGTCAGCCAGAGGTCCAGGCTCTAGGAACCTACTTCCTGCAAGGCCAACAAGGCTGACCCTTGGTATTTTATTAAGTGTCCAAACCTGATTGAAAGAAATGGTCTAACAATGCTGTCTTGATTCAAAAGGGTTTCCCATACTGATTCCTAGTTGTACTGTAAAAGGAAGGAGAGGGTCCTTTTGTGTGGAGTGTGCTCTTTATGGTTATTCATGTGAGTAATGTCTACCTCCAAGACTCCTGGCAGTAAAAATGAATAGAACTTCTGGGCTTTGGCATTCACAAATCACCTTTTCCAGTATTTCATTCATTCCTCTCAACCAGCCCGAGAGGTACCTAATTCTGTTTTCTTCATTTCTCAAATGTAGAAACTAAGAGAACGTCAGTGACTTGTCTCAGGCCTCACAGTCATAGATGGGAGAACTGGAACTTGAACGGGTCATCTAGCAGAACATTCCTGTTGGGGTCATGCTCATGCTCCCAAAAATATAGACTGACATTCTTCCTTGAGTGCTGTGACTACTCCAGTGGCCATGTGCACAGAGTGGGAGGTCTCTGGCTAAGCCAACTGGCCCCTCGCCTGTGAGTGCAGGTGATCACCCTAGCCTATACTTACCAACACCGCCCCATCGAGGCATGTCTCTTCTTGGCCTCATAGGTAAAAACTGGTGGAGTTCTGATATGGGGTGACAGCTTCTCTCCATATGACCTTCTCAGCTTTCCATTTCTTCATCTCTACTCACTAAGAGGCAAAAGAGGCAAAAAATCTACATAATTGGATCTAGCATATAGCTCAATGTGTACTTTACAAGGTACATTCATATGAGAGAAATATTCTATAAAGCTATATACTAACAAGTTAAAGGTGGTAAGATGAGGATTGATTGGAAAAAATTATCCTGTTTGATTAACTAAATTTTCTTATATTTCTCCTATAGTAACCACAAAATAAAATGCTTGGGGAGGCAAAGCCAACACAAAATCAATCAATCAATTAAAAACCCCGAGTGGCCCCACCACCTCCTAACTAAATGTTCCTTGTGGTAGTCATGTCTTTTTGTGCCTGTCAAAATGACTGAGTTACAAGTCTAAGAGCAAACTATGGAATCCGTGTAGTGACAGGTCTTTGGAAAGCCAAAAAGAGCTGTGACACCTGTTCTGTCTCTCACTCCCCACCCTATCCTCAGGAACCTCAGCAGCTCCTGCACACCTTCAGAGTCAACAGACCCAGAGCACGCCTCAGTTCAGCCACTGGCACTGGGTTTCCCTGGCCACACAGAAAGTCCTGGCCATGCCCAGTGGAGGCAGACACATCTGGGTTTTAGCCAATGCCCCCAGCCCAGGGTTTCAGTGAGGCTGGGGGTGGATGACTCCAAGTGTCTCTAGGCTGAGATCTACTTCACTCCTCATACTCCAACAATTTGCAAGTCAAGTCACTGATAGTGCCTAGTGTCCTGGTTACTTTGTTTGTTTGGAAAAATAGACCAGGGTATGCTCTGTCCCTGCTGGCCAGTAGGGAAATGCTTCAGAAAGTTGAATAGCAAGAAATGTCAGCCCAGGCTGAGGTGGAAGGAAGGGGTGCACATCTCTTCCTCTGTCCAGGACCAGGAGACAAAGGGACCCACAACTCCAGGCATCTCAGTGCAAAGTGACCACAGAGGAACCTGCAGAGGGGAGGTTCCCAGAAACCCCATTTGACCTCCCTCATCTGTTTCCTTTTTTCCTTCCCTTCCCCCCTTCCTTCTGTCCTTCCTTCCTCCTTCTTTTGGTACTGGGGATTGAGACCAGGGGCATTCTACCTCTGAACTACACTTTTAACCCTTTTTACTTTTGATTTTGAAACAGGGTCTCACTAAGTTGCTGAGTCTATCCTTGAACCAACGATCCTCCTGTCTCAGCCTCCCAAGTAGTAGGATTACAGGTTTGCGCCACTGTGCCCGGCTTCTGTCTCCTTTTCATTGCGTCAAGCCAGAAGCATCGTATCAGTTTGAACAAGCACCCTCAGGGGCTACCTCCTTGTGTGTATCCCTGTCTACCCTTCTCAGTAGGGTGCCCACTAAGGATGTTCCCCCACCAAAACATTGAAGGGCACAGCACTATGGGCCAGGACTTGTCTTAGCAGCTAGCCCAGGGGTAGGGGTGGGAGAGCCCTTGAAGGGACTGGAGAAAACTCTGGGCAGAAAAACAGAACAATCAAGGAAGAGGGTAGAGAAAATGGCCATACCAAGAGGGAGAGGATGAAAGCTCCTGTTCTGGGAGGACCAGGGCACAGCCTGGCTCGGTGTTCCCAGCTTCCCTTTGCTGTTTTTTTTTTTTGTTTTTATTTATTTTTCCAAGTGGACAAAATAACCAGGACACTATGCACTATCAGTGGCTTGCAAATTTGTTGAGGTGTGGGGAGTGAAGTAGGTTTCATCCTAGAGACACTTGGGGTCATCCACCCCCAGCCTCACTGAAACTCTGAGCTGGGGGCTTTGAATGAAACCCAGACATCTTAGCAGTCAGAGGACCAAGGACACATTTTGGAGCTTTTCTTGGGACAGGCCTCCACATCTGTTACCAAGAGGATGCAACGATATGAAAACCTCTAATGACACTTCCTTAAATGAAAAGACAAAAGAAGGAGAGTTTACGGAATAGGAGTGTACAATTAGGAACGTATTGAACTTCTGTGCAAACTAATGAATAAACCAGCCAGCCCTCACAGCCTCACTCAACTGCTGTTGGCACAATTATTATGCCTAATATATTTAGTGTAATGTTCTTGTTGCATTTGGTTTCTGCAAACTGGAGATATATATGAGTTGCAGTCTTGAGGATTTGTTTAATTGCAGGGGAGCTAAAGCACAATTAGCTGGAAGGTTAGACTTTTTATTTATTTACTTTCACTGCCATATTCCTCTGCAGGAAAAGAAACTTAGGGAGGGATTTATTGTTTTCTAGGTTGTTGTTATTGTTAATATTTCTCTTTCTGTTTTTTCCTAGTCCTCAAGGGAGAAAAAAAGGAAATGGTGCATTTCCTGTGAGGTGATGGTCTTGGAGGGAGGGTTAAGGGGGATCATGGGATTCTGGAAACCTCTTCTCTACCCAGGACAATATGCCTTCATGGTTCCTCATTGTCTAGATTGATATAAATGATGCTCACAAGGGCAGGAGGAGGCTTGGGACCTGACCAGAGTGTGTTCTGGAGAAGAGGGAATCAGACCATAGTCACTTGCACAGTGGCAATGAGGGTGGCAGGAGCAAAGGGTGGAGGGGAGGAGTGAGAGAGGTCCAGGCCTGCTCCTATCTCTCCAGGCCCAAGCCTGGGGAGTGGAGGAGCCAAGGAAGGGACAGGAGGGCCAGCACATGGAGTCTGGAATCAGAGTCCCTGTCTCCAGACCCACCAACATTTGTCACATGACCTCTCTCATCTTTGGTTTCCTTAACCCATAAAATATTTCTCAGGTTCCCTGCCCAGGTTGTTGTCAGGTTAAACAATTTATGCACAGGAGTATAGACCATAAAGTATTTCCTCTTTTCCACATATGGGGAGTAATACTTCCTGAGAGTAGGAGCTGAAGAAAGTCTCCATGTTGAGGACAAAGGAATAGAGCCATGGCCAGCAGCCACGGGAGAGCTAGAAGTGGGTCCTCAGCCCTGGACAACAGTTTGACCGCCTCACCTTGAAACCGTGAGATAATAAATGTTTGTGGTAATTTGTTACCCAGAAATCAATAACTAATAACGTGCAGAGACAATACAATTCTAGATATCTTGATATTTCCCCAGCTCCTGCTGGAGAGCTCCAATGACCTGGCCAGTTGTTGTCCTCAGCCACCTAGTGGTCTCACAGAATGTTGTTCATGTGGGCAGGAGTCACAACAAGGCAGCTACAGAAACTGTGCTGCTTTTGTGAGTGAGTGTCACTGGGGAATGTTAAAACGTGAGCCAGTATGAGAGGTCTGTACAGGCCTTGCCACAAGAGCTGTTAGGGACAGTCACATAGTAAGCTTCTGCCTCAACCTTGGACACCGTCAGCCCCCTAGAACCCCCACAGTTGAACTTCCAGGAAGGTGGCCTTACCCCCTTAAGTGCCCTTTTCAAATGGGCACCACTCAGGTCAGGAAATATCCCCTGATCTCTTCCTGTGGGTACCGGCAGCATGTAGGTAGGTGAGTAATTAGATATAGTAGAAGGTGTGGCCTGCAGGAGAGACCCCCTCACGCTGTCCTCAGAGACAGCAGCTGGATTTCCCAGGGCCTAGAGCCTGCACCAGGAACACAGGGGGAGCTGCTGGGAGCATGTGGCTTCACCCTGCCTGTCCCAGTGGCTGGGCTGATGTGTGTCTTGGTTCCAGAGGACCTGGTCCCCTTGTCTCTGGAGACACTATTGTTTCAGGGGCTTAGGCTGTTATTCTTCCAGGAAGATGGCCCGCATCCTTGGGGGCCTCATGCCATGTCCTAGGGGACAGGATTCTGTTCTCAGTGCTCCCAGAACCCCCTTACGACCACTTCAGAGGCACCATCTGGCGCCTGGAGTGCAAGGACTGATTTGATGTCTGCTGCCTCAGGGAACAACCCTAAGGATTTGTCAACTTTTCCTGGAAGTCTTCAAATCACAAAATGTTCGACTATATATTCATTCCCATAAGAAATAGGGCTACTTGCCCCCCACTTCCTTAGTGATTCTGGAAGGCAGCATAGCCTCCAATGATTCCAAGCTTTATTAAATTATTATTATGTGCCTATCCTTCACCCATTATGCCTGTCAGGGGAGCCAATGGCCTTCACATGGGGTAGATTTTCAGTCGAGTTCTCTTGCCGAAACCTGGGAGGATGGGATAGAGTGGCCAGATCACAGGCCTTCAGGGAAAGGGATTAATTCATTAATGTCTTGGTAGGAGTGTCTCATTAGCTGCTTGGATGGTGAAGAAAGATCTGCTGTGTGCCTCTTATTTGCAGAGCTTTTGTCTCATGTCCTTACCACATAGATATTATTTTCTATTACCTGCACTAATTTACTGCAAATTGTCTGACTATCAAATGTATCTAGAAATGAATAGTAGTTGGGAATTCCATTAGAACCTTGGGAAGACTCTGTTCCCTCCTACCTCTTAATAAGTCCTTTATTAAACAAAGAGGAGTTTGGAGATAGCAGGGAAGTCTTTGTGGAGGGAAAAAGAGAGAAAAAAGGGGCTGGTAATGGTGGAAGGAACTAGAAAAAAAAAGATGAAGAGAAAAAAAAGAAGGGACATGGTAAGAGAGGAAGAATGAATGAAGATAAATGAATTGGAGATAAAGTAGTGTTATCTCCAATTTGGTGGAGAACTGATAAATGTGTGTGTGTGTGTTAGGGACCAAAACCTGGGCCTTATGCATGCTAAGCATGTGTTGTGCAACTAATCTATTCCCCCAACCCCCTAATGTAATATAGATATTTCTTAACTCCACTCCAATGTTTTGGAATGGGAGGGGGAGATGAAAGCCTGTTCACATATAGGAAAGATTACAGTAGTTGACAGTTCTTGAATTTATGCTCACAGAGATGAGAACAAGATCTGGTGTAGCCCACGCAGCTGGCCTGAAACATTTCTTGGCTGCTGGTGCAGAAACTAGATGAGGTATCATAATGACAGCTGCCCCTCCCTGGAGCAGCCATGTCATTTCATCTCTTTCCTAAAAGCCAATAGTGCGCTCCATGCAGTTCCCAGCCAATGGTGGGCAGTGATGGAAACCACTGTGTGGAGAAGGCTCCCTCGAAAGAGCAAAGGGAGGTGCGGCAGAATTGTCCTGAAACCGAATGAGAACTTTACTGCGCTGTCACTTCTACTCTTTGAGTCCCTTTGACCTTTTTCTGTCTCCAGTGGTAATTATCATTATAAAAGCATTGTATGCTATTTGTGACATAGCAATTATTGCAAAACTGTAATATCAAAGGTGGACCTGGGCCGGGCGTGGTGGCGCACGCTTGGAATCCCAGTACTTTGGGAGGCAGAGACCGGAGGATCTGGGTTCGCAGCCAGCCTCAGCTCTCTCTCTCTCTCTCTCTCTCTCTCTACTTAGTGAGGCCCTCCGCAACTTTGTGAGACCCGGTTTCAAAATAAAGTATAAAAAATAGGGCCGGGGGTGTAGCGCAGAGGTAGAACGCCCCTGGGTTCAATCCCCGGTACTGCAAAAAAAAAAAAAAAAAGGTGGACCTGGTGCAGTGGGTGGCACATGCCTGTAACCCCAGCTACTTGGGAGGCTGAGGCAGGAAGATTGCACGTTCAAGGCCAGCCTGGGCAACTTAGTGAGGCCCTGTCTCAAAATAAAAAAAATAAAAAGGGCTGGGGGTGTAGCTCAGTGGTAGAGTGCCCCTGGGTTCAATCCGTGGTACTGTAGCAACATCAAGAATAAAAACAACCCCCCACACACAATCAAAGGTGTGCACATTAGTTTGTGACTGTCTTAGTTGAGGCTGCTCTAACAAATTACTATATTGCCTAGGCCCCTCTCCTTGGAAAAATTGCTGTAGACTGGGTGGCTTATAAATAAATTTATTTCTCACATTCCTATTGTTTGGGAAGTCTAAAATCAGGGTTCCAGCACAATTGGGTTTTGGTGAGGGCTCTCTTTTGGACTTTTCTGTGTATTCTCTCATGGCAGGAGGAGGGCCAGAGAACTCTCTGGGGTTCCTCTTGTGAGGGCAGAACCCTCATGATTTAATCACCTCCCCAAAGGCCCCAACTCCTAATGTTATAACATCGGGGTTAGGGTTTCAATATATGAATTTTAAAAGGATACAAACATTCAGTCCATGACCTTCCACCCTCACCTCCCAAAATTTATGCCCTTGTTGTATGCAAAATGTATTCAGTCTCTCTCAATAATCTCATGTGTCTTAACTCATTATAGCCTTAACTCAAAAGTATAAACTCCAAAGTCCCATCTAACTATTATCCAATCAGATATGGGTGAGACTTGGAATATAACTCATTATAAGGCAAACTGTTCTTTAGCTGGGAACCTTTGAAATCAAACAACTTATGTGCTTTTGATATTCAATGACAGAACATTGTATAATGGTTGAGTGAGGCATAGGATAGACATAACCATTCCAAAAGGAATAAATAGGAAAGAAGTAAGGGATTATGGGTCCAACGCAAGCCCAAAACCTAGCAAGGAAAACTCCATAAGATTTTAAGGCTCTAGAAAAATACCCTTTGACGCCACGCTCTGGAACCATTTTCTGGACCCACTGGGGTGGCAACGTTGTCCTCACAGTTCTGTGGGTGTCATCCTGCTATAATTTTCTGGGGTGGCCTGTCTGTTCCAGCAGGTGGTCCCATCCTCATGGGTCCCTTGGGCATTGGTCCTGGCTCATATACTGTGGGCCTGAGGTAGGAGCAGTAGTGCTAATGATCTCTGAATCAACTTTGGGGTCCTTTTTTCCTTTTCTTGAAGGAAAGTGCATTTTCTTTTAGCTGAATAGTTTTATAGTTTGGTCCAGTAATGTCTAAGAAGTCTGACTGACAGTCTTCCTTCATTTTGTCCTGTTTTCTCAATTCCTTCAGTCTAGTTTGGCAGTTTCTCTTCTGGTAATGATTTTTTTAAAAAATAACTTCCCAAATAATTAATTTTTAAAAATTAAAAAAATTTAAATAGCAGTTATCATTTTTTATGCTTTTATTGGTGCATTATAGTCACATCATAATGTAGTTCATAGTGATAGTGACATATATACACACAGTCGTAGAGTGCTTGCCTAGCATGTGCGAGGCCTTGGGTTCAATCCCCGGTACCGCCAAACCAAACCAAACAAACAAAAAACCCACAACCATTTCATAAATGGACCATGATGGTATTATGTCTTAATGTCATCTGGATTCCTGGCTTTTTAAATGGTTGATCAAGTCCTTGTTTCACATTTATTCTAATTTCCTTAGCAGAGGGTCACTTGGCCACACCCTCAGTGTTCTCTTCCAAACATACACTTCTCAATATTTGCCATATGGATAAGCTGATAATTTTCCAAATCCTTGAGTTATGGTTTCTTCTTGCTTAACAATGCCCTCTTCCATCTATTTCTCTTTCTTTTACTATAAGCAGTCAAGAAGAGTCAAATCACTCCTTCAACACTGCTCAGAAATGTCCTCTGCTAAGTATTTGATTTGCCTCCCATAAAACACTAGAAATTCTTTGCCACTTATAACAAGGAAACCCTTTTCTTCATTTTCTAGTAACATATTCCTTATATCCACCAGAGACCTCATCAGAGTGGCCTTTATTGTTGAGATTTCTACCAACCTTCTGTGCATGATTACTCAGGTATTCTCTAAGAAGAAAAAAGCTTTCTCTACAGCTCTCTCCTTTCTGACCCTTCGCCAGAATTACTTTTGTTTATGGCAATCAAGGCTTTTTCTTGAATATGCCTGCAAACTCTTTTAACCTCCACCCACTACCTAGTTCTAAAGCTGTTTCCACATTTCTAGGTATGTTTAGGGATTTGTTATATAGCAGCACTCCTACTTCTTAGTACCAATTTTCCATCTTTACATAATACTGATGATGGCCATTCTGGACCCGGCCAGCATCAGACACAGGAGAGAAAAGCGATAGGGGCGCAGGTTGGCTGAGAGGTCCTGGCCTGTGGAAACCTGAGGCTGTGGGGAATCACAATGGCCTTGCTGTCACCCTCACTGCCTATAATTTCCAGGGCTTAGAGGGCCCTGGTTGTCAGCATTGTAGAAGAGCAAAGCTGACCCTTCATTTCTTTTTCTTTTCTTCTTTTTTGTGGTACTGGGGATTGAACTCAGGGGTGTTCTACCTCTATGCTATACCCCCAGTCCTACTTTATTTTTTATTTTGAAACAGGGCCTCACTAAGTTGCTGAGGTTGTCCTCAAACCTGAGATCCTCCTGTCTCAGCCTCTCAAGTACTGGGATTAAAGGCGTGCACCACCACGTCTGGCTCTGACCTTTCATTTCTTTAATCCTCTCATTTTTTGTGAGGAAACTGAGGCCCAAAGAGGTTCCATGACAAACCAAAGCTTCCCTGAAATGATTTGCCCTCTGAGCTCAAGTACCCTCATCTGAAAAACTAATACGGAATTCAGGAAAGGTCTAAGAGAATGAAGGTAGAAGTCTAGATCCCTCCACCCCCCACAATGTGCACTGGCCCAGGGACCCTGACCACCACTCCCCTCAGCCCCAACCCCACAGGCATCCCTGGGAATTCCAGTCACTTGGGCCTGGTCTGCTCTCCTTATTGTGCAGCTAAAACCAAAGATAGAGGAAGGAAAGGTGCTGTATCCAAGGTTACACAGTGGGAGGAGGTGGCTTAGGAAGACAGTCTGGTCCCCAGGCCATCCTTGGGCCAGCCATCCTAACACCTGCTCCCAGCCCCACATGTTCAGAAACCCTGAGGTGAGCTTCAGCCCATGAACATACTCCAAAAGACATGCAGAGCAGAGGCAGGCAGGCAGGATGGGCAGGTGGGACGAGAACTGCTGTGCCGCCCTATCTGTTGGCCGACCAGTGTGGTGGCGTCTGCTGCATTATGTGGACTCTTTAATTAACTCCTCCAGAAAGAGCCCAGATGTATCCAGTTTCTTTTTACTCAGCACACAATTCCTGGGAATCTGTGCAATTATCTTCCATTACAGATAAGAGTTGCCAATTAAAACTCAATCAGCAACAATGCAAAGGGAGGCAGTGAGCCAACTCTGTCAGCCTCGAATGGCTGCCTCCTGCCAAAGTCTGAACACCTGGTGGGCAGGTGTGAGGGGGGGGAGGCTGTGGGACAGAGCAGAGCCGGGGTCTGAGGGAGCCTGGGGACCCAGCAAGCTTTTCCTATCAGGACCCAGGACAGGGGAACTTTTTAGGCTCCAGTTTCTGACACAGACCTGGCAAAGAGCTCTGGCCTCCTAGAGGCCTGGGAGAGGGCAGCAGCAGTCAGGGCCGTGGGCCGCCAGCTGACTGCATTTCAACTTCTTCCTTAATCATTGTCTTCATCTTGAACTGTAATGAAATCTGGCTCTCCTTCCACACACAGGGAGAAATCGGGCAGATATTCTTGGGGAAATAAAATGACTTCTCATTAAGGTAATGTTTCCTCTTATCCGAGCACTCTCACCCTGCATGAGTGGGAAGGGGCCACACTGTTTCCTCTCCTGTTCTGATAAGCTGGAGACTGCAGAGGCTCCGAGGATGACCTTGACCACATCCCAAGGGTACACTCACGATGTTAATAGGCACTGCCTTTCAGTGTTTGCCTTCTTCCAGGCATTTAGTCAAACAACAAATCTCTGAAGCCTGTGTTATAATGAAGCCTGTTTGATAGATGATTAAAGGAAGACTAGAAAGGCTAAGTGATCACCCGAGGTCCCTCATCTAGGAAGAGCCTGAGCTGAGATTCAGACTCGGGCTGCCGGATTTCAAGCTGCATCCCCATGACCTTTATCCTGTGTTATGATTGCCCTGGGGAAATGGTTAAAAATCGAGCTGCCCCACCCTTATAGATCCTTATGGGGGACAACTGCATCTAGGCTCCTGTGCTCCTGAGCCCAGGTCTGGGGTATCCAGACCCCTCACTTCCACTGTGTTAATTATTGATGGCACATATAGAAGGTGAAATCCCGCTTTTTACAGGAATGTTTTTGTTCTACAAACAAGCAAAACAAAAATATTGCCTTTTTAAAACTCTGCCTTGAACTTGGGAGATAAAAGACCTGGCTACCTATTCTAAAAGAGGCAGATAAAGGGTTTGGAAGCTTTTCAGATTCCTTTGCCTTGCACATTTTTAAATTAAGTTCTTCACTGAGCAATTATTGAGCATCTACTGTATGCCAACTACCTGGATAGACCGAGTACTAGAGGTACACAAGTGAAAGAGAGTCAGGTCTTCCCCTCCACCTTGAGGAAGTCACCTTCCAGAAAGAAAAATGGACATGATAAATAAGTATAAAACTTGTGCCATGGGTATTTATTGGATCCCTACTTTGTACAAGGAATTAAATCATGCAGAGAGAAAATAGTGTGGAGTATGGGAATCACTCACTCTCCCTTGGTAAAGAAGACAGTTACTTAGGCAAGCAATGACATTTTACTTATTCTAGGAACTTTTTGCAAACTGTTAGAGGTTTCAACATAGGTAATTATGTTGTCTGTAAATGGACCCTATTTTCTGTATTCCTTCCCATTCTGTATGGCGTCCCCCGTCCCACCTTCTCCTTGCCTGTTGGACTAGCTAGGACCTCCAGTACAAGGAAGTGGAAAGACATAGTAAAAGATGATATTTCCACTTTGCCCTTGATATTATGGGGAAAATCAGCAGTCTCTCACCTTTAAATAGGATAGAACTACAAGTTTTCTATGAATAGATTTTATTTTTTAGAATAGTTTTAGCTTTCCACAAAAAGTGAGTGACAAGTCCACAGAGTTTCACTGTGTCCCCTCTTCCCTGTACAAACTTTTCTCTATTATTAATATCTGGAATTAGTGTAGTACATTTATCGTGATTAATGAGTCAATATGGATATATTATTATTAACTAAAATTCATAGTTTACATTAGAATTCTCTGTGTTGTATATTTTGTGGGTTTTGACAAATGTAAGTGCATAATGAGTATTCACTATTACCATATCATTCAGAGTAGTCTCACTTCCCTAAAATTCCCATGTGCCACCTGTTCATGCCTCCTTCTCTTCTCCGAGCCCCTGGGAATCACTGATCTTTTTATTGTATTCTTAGATTTTCATTTCACAGAATATCATATGGCTGAAATCATACAGTATATATCTTTTCAGCTTGGATTCTTTAACTTAGCCATAGATTTTCGAGTTTCCTTTATATCTTTTCATGATTGCATAGTTCACTTTTTTCATCGCTGAGCTGAATACACCGCAGTTTATCTATTCACCTATTGAAAGATATCTTGATTGCTTCCATGTTTTCTCAATTATGAATTAAACTATTATAAACTTTATTGTGGAGTTTTTTTGTGAATATAAGTTTTCATCTCATTTGGGTAAAAACCAAGGAGTGTGATTGTGGAATGGTAAGAATATGTTTAGTTTTGTAAGGAACTGTCTAGCTGCTTTCCAAAGTAGCTGTACCATTTTGCATCCCCAGCAGCAATGAGTGAGAATTCCTGTTCCACATTTGGTGTTGACAGTGTTCTAGATTTTTCCACTATGATAGGTGTGTAGCAGTGTCTTATTGTTTTAATTTGCTAATTGGGTAGTTCACTAATAACATATGATGTTGAACATCTTTTTATATAATTAGTAATCATCCATATGTATTTGTTGAGGTGTCTTAAGGTATTTTGCCTATTTTAAAATTGGGTTGTTTTCTTATGGTTGAACTTTAAGAGTTCTTTGTGTACTTTAGATATAAGTATGTTAGATGAATCTTCTGCAAATGTTTTATCTCTGTGGCTTGCCTTTTCATTTTCTTTTGTAGAGTTTTTGAGTTGTTGATTTTTCAGTTTGTTCAGTTCTCTATTTCTCTCTCTTTCTTTTGTGTGCTGCTGGGGATTAAACCCAGGGGCATTCTACCTCTGAGTTACACCCCCAGCCCTGTTTCATTTTTTATTTGGAAACAGGGCCTTGCTAAGTTGCTGAGAGCCTCGCGAAGTTGCTGAAGCTGCCTTCGAACCTGCGATCCTTCTGTCTCAGTCTCCCAAGTACTGGGATTAGAGGCATGTGCCACCTCGCCCGCCTCAGTTGTTTCTTGTTGCGAGGATGAGGATGGCTCCCATCTCCTTACCTTCAGGAAAAGTCCTTAGCTGTGAGGTTTTTTATTTATTTTTTATAGATGTCCTTAATTATGTTCAGGAAACTTTGATTGTTTTCTTAGTTTGCTTGAGAGCATTTATCATGAATGGATAATGAATATTATTGAATATTTTTTCCTGATCATATGGGTTTTCTTGCTTATTCTGTTAATATGGTGAATTATATTGATTTTCAAATGTTGAACCAATCTTTCTTTCCTGAAATACACCCCACTTGCTTGCTATCTATCTATAGTTTTAAAATATATAGATTTGAAGCTGGGCGTGGTGGCACATGACTGTAATCCCAGTACTTTGGGAGGCGGAGACCGGAGGATCCAGGTTCACGGCCAGCCTCAGCTCTCTCTCTCTCTCTCTCCTTAGTGAGGCCCTCTGCAACTTTGTGAGACCCGGTTTCAAAATAAAGTATAAAAAATAGGGCCGGGGGCGTAGCGCGGAGGTAGAACGCCCCTGCGTTCAATCCCCGGTACTGCAAAAAAAAAATATATATATATATAGATTTAGTTTTCTAATTTTATTGACGATATTCCTGTCTATATGTTCATGGGGGATATTGACTTGTAGTTTTACTTCCTTGTGCTATATTTTCCTGGTTATTATATTAAAATAATGTTGGCTTCATAGAATGAGCTGGGACTTATCTCCTTCTCTTCTATTCTCTAGAAAAGAATATGTAGTTTGCATTATTTTTTCTTAAATGTTTGGTAGAATTTGCCAGTAAAGTCATCTGGGTGTGAAATTTTCTTTTTGGAAGATTTTAAATTACAATTTTAGTTTCATTAGTAGATATAGAACAAAAAATAAGTTATCTATTAGTTTTTATAGTTTCTGGACTAATTGTTATAGTTTTCACTTATTTTTAATGTCTGTTAGAGGTATAGTGCTGTTTTCTCATTCTTTTTTTTTTTTTTTGTGGTACCAGGGATTGAACCCAGAGGCGGTCTACCTCCGTGCTACACCCCCGGCCCTATTTTTTTTATACTTTATTTTGAAACCGGGTCTCACGAAGTTGCGGAGGATCTCACTAAGGAGAGAGAGAGAGAGAGAGAGAGAGAGAGAGAGAGAGAGGGCTAAGGCTGGCCACGAACCCAGATCCTCCGGTCTCCGCCTCCCAAGTACTGGGATTACAGGTGTGCGCCACCACGCCCGGCTGTTTTCTCATTCTTTATATTGGTGATTATCTTCTTCTCTTTCTCTTTTTTTTTGGTCTTATTGTCTAGAGATTTACCAATTTTATTGGTATTTTCAAGGAACCAGCTTTTGTTTCATTAACTTGCTCTTTTTTCCTTTTGTTTTAACTTTTACTGATTCATGCTCAGATTTTAATTATTTACTTCCTTAGCTTGCTTAGGGTTTAATTTGCATTTCTTTCTCTAGTTTCTTCAGCTGGAAGCCAAAGTGATTGTTTCTAAACCCCTCTTTTCTAATATAAGAAATAAATGTTATGTTTTCCTTTGAACACTGCTTTAGCTGTATTTTATAAATTTTGACTTCTTAATAATCATTTTTATGTCATTCAAACTATTTTTAAACTTTTCCTTAAGACTTCCTCTTTGACCTTGTGGCTTTGATCTCAGGGTTTCTGAATTTGAAACTAACACAAACTCCTAAATTTAAGTAATTACAATTGGACCCCAAATTGAAGCATTTTGGGAAAATAATATTCCAGAACGAACTTCTGAGAGGTTTGTTAAGAGAGCAGAAACAAGGATACACAATGATCCAGATGGCTTAGTTGCACTGATGAAAAAGGAGTAGGCAGAAATGATATTTAGGTATTACTGGGAAAAATCTGAGATAGGGGTTTTAAAGCCTGTTTCTTACAGGCTTTACATTTAGTCTTCTGTAATTTGAGGAATCACAGTTGGATCAGTTGTTCTCAAACATAGGTCCATGGATAAATGGTGGGCTGGGGACACTGGGATCAGCTGAGGAGCCTTTGGAAAATGAAGACTCCTGAGCCCACCCAACAGAATATAATTTGGTAGCTTTAGGTATAGTCCAGGAATTTGCACTCTTAAGAGCTACGCAGATGATTATGCTGCATGATCCTTCTTTGGGATTCACTGCACTAGGAGTTCCCAAGCCCATTCCAGCTGGAACAACTGTCTGCAGTAATGGTAGGGAAACTTTCAGTGAGCCTGTGTATCATCACCAAAGACAGCTAACCCAAGACTGTTAGGATTGGAAGGAATACCAGACCATTCATGACGCATATGAAGTGACTAAAACTAAAGTAAAGAAATACAATTCATTTTTGTGTGCTGCAAGCCCTCAGGTTTAGTAGTGTTGCTGTTCATGACTTTTTCTTATTGATAGCTTTGTTGCTGTTTGTTTAATAACTTTCCTGGACCAGTTCCATAAAGCGTATGTTCTTTGTTATGCAACCACTATAGTCTTAGTGGTGAGCTTAGTCTCAAGCTAAAGATTGGACAGAGATTTCCTTCAATACCTCGAACCAGTAAGTCTCCCCACCTTTGCCAGGGGCCTTCTTTGTGTGTTGGGGCACCCCTCTAGTGGTCCGGCAGGTCATTTGCAACTCTTCCATCCTTATCCTTCATCTTCTGCTAGTGAAGTTTTTCAAGGTCAAGTCAGAGGGGAGTGACTGGGGCATTCTTTGTTATTCTGCTAGATTTGCAGGAATATGTCTAAGGTTTTCAAAGCCTCTTTCCTTTTATGGGTTGTGGTCTGCCACTTGTTAGTTTCACCTGGTATTACTACTTCATCCTACTGTGATGTTTAAAAATTTCCACTGATTTTTTCCAATTAATGCCTTATTGATAAGGATGTTCACACAGAGTAAGCTCTGAGGCCAAATAAAGATATGCTTTGAGAATGGACCTTTTCAGGTAGTTGTGAGATAGATTAAATAGTCACAGCTTCTGACCCATTTGGCTCCTTCCAGTAAGAGGTAGGTTGGTAGGTTGCTCAGGCACCTTACTTATGAGCTGTTGATTTTCAAGGCAACTGGAGAGCAGGGGCAGGGAGTGGTGGTGGCATTGCAAGAACATAATGAATTGCGCTATTCTTATTCTTGCTGACACTTTGCCATTTTTCTTTCCTGTACAGTCCTTGAATTGTTGAGAGCTTTTGGTTCATTTTCAGAGCTCAGAAAAAAAATACTTTTTAAAGTAGTTTTTGCCAATGTCTTCATTTTTTTTTTGTCATGATAGGGATGAAGCCCAGGGTCTCATGTATGTTAGGCAAGCACTGTAACGGTGAGCTTCATCCACAGCCCCTCATTGCTTTTTTTTTTTGAAACAGTCATTTTTAGAGTCTTACTTTAACATTACAGAAATGCTTTTTATCCATGACACCTTAAATGGAATTATGTCACTTTGGGCTTTGAACCTTACATGACTTTCAAAAGGCACTATTCCATTTTAACATTTTGGCTGCAATTAACATGAGTGAGAACTGAATTTACAAGATCAGATGGGGAGGAGGCTGGTATGTATGGAAGGAGTCAAGGGTGATGACTGGATGTTGGGAGAAACCAGCTGAGATTGGTGGTATACCATATGCGACACAGCAGGACTGGTGCCCCTGCCTCTTGTGGGGAGCTGAGCTTCTCTTGTGGGGCAGCTCCTGGAACCTCCTTCTCGATTCTCTGACTTCTTGATTTGTTCACAGGAATTGAATCCTGAACTCAGAAAGGAGCAAGAACTGGACAACCTTTCAATTCAATGCCTTTAAGTGAATCTCTCTGTCATTATTCCAACCCCAAACCTCTTTGCAGGAAGGCTGGGATCAGATGGTGCCCATGTTATTTCTGGGAAGGACAACAGAGATGTGCAGCTTGGGCACAGGCATCCTTGACAGTTGGGTCTCTACTCCTGGGTGGGATCCTTCTTGTATCTCATAAGTCCTTGCAGCTGCAGCCTATGCCCTTAGGGAGGTGAAGAATGATCATTTCTATCCACATCACCAAGCCACTTCTCCTGACTTGATGAATATTTATTCACCACACAGGAGTGTGTTGTTTTCTTTATGGAAACCACTGCTCCCCAGCCCACCCCATGACAAAGCTGATCTTCTTCTAAACCCTCAGAGCCCAGGAAGTCAACCCCCCAGTCTATTTCTGTCCCACCTGCACCATGTCCAAGCTTCTCCCTGGGTTCCTCAGGGTGAGGGAGAATAGAAGAAATAAAAGATGTGCATAGAAAGGAGACATAAAGGAAGAGCAAGGAAATATATAAATTTAATATGAAAACCTCATGCTAAAGTTCATCATAGCTTCACTCCCCAAGCCCGTTCTCTCACCCAGGCCTGTCACTCCCAAATTTCTGAGAAATCTATATATCTTCACTCGAAATCTTAAAATTACTAGAAATTCACTCACCTATGATAATTAGCTGGTGTTCTGTTAATTATACCACCGATAAATAGTTTAAACAAGAGAAATAAAATGTCTTGAGAAACCTATAAGAGGGGACTTTCCAGCTTATCTATGGGTCAGATAACGGAGACCACGATCAGCCTAAGGAGCCTGAAAATGGCCAGACCCCTATAAGCCATCCTGTGATCATCGGACTGACGTCATGCTCACATGCCTTCCCATATCCACCCTTCGCCAAGTTTCCTTTCAAAGAAGAGCTATGAATCCCCCAAATATGTTACTCCCTCTAGAGATGGTCCACATTCTCCTTTGAGTGTGCATTCCTTGCATTCCTAAGTACTCTGTCTATGCCTCTGACTAGTATGTGCTAAAATTCTTTTCTTTCATGTAAGTCAAGGACCTCACAGGTCCTGCATTGATTTGCCCCCTCTCTCTCACTGGAAACTCCTCAGATCCTTCTCAGAATCATCTCTTCTCCCATGACAAGAGAACAGATGCATTCATAAATTCCTAAAAACATTTTTAACTATCAGAGCGATCATTATATATATTATTCTGTCAAAAGAGTTTTGAAGGGGGAAAATGAGTAAGAATGAGCTTCTTGGTAAGTGCATCTTTATTTTACTGCAAGTGATTAGCTGTTGCTAAATCACCAATTTTATTTTACTATGTGGTTAATTAAGAGCTCCGTGAAGCTAAGCAAACTTGACTCACTCTGTGGAGAGGGGCTTCCAGTTCGGCATTGTCTAACCATCCTAAATGTGCTAGACTAGCAATCCACAGGAGTGACAAGCATCAGGACTGTGGAATGGGGATGTGAAGGTCACGTGACCTCAATGCCACCCTTGCAGGGATGCTCCAGCCCACTGGGACCCTCCCAGGCCTTACATGCCTGAGTTCAGCCTGAACCCTCCTCTCCTGCCTGGTGCAGCTCTGGCTCCCCAGAGAGGAGGCTGTAGAGAGTCCTGGCGGCTCCAGGTCTTGACCTGGGGCTGGCCACCCAGGGACAGCTGCAGGTCCCATGAGCTCCTTAGCTTCTGGGCCAGGGGGAGCTGGGACTGTAGGGAACAAGGGTCAGGAAGGAGGCAGCTCCTGGAGCTGGGATTCTTGCCTGGGAGAGTCATTCTCAACCTGAGGCCTCATCTCCAGGCTCCAGCTGCAGACAGGAGGGAGGGGGTGGTGCTGAGAGGTGGGGGAAGAAAGGGAAGGGAGAGGAAGAAGAGGCAGTTAGGCTTATTGAGAGACCACTGGGAGAGGTATTTAGAAGAATCAGATGAGGTGAGCTGAGAGAGAAGGTAAAAATAAGTTTAGAAAAGAGAGTTTTATGGCATGACCCTGTGGCCATATCAGGTCTACCAACAAAAAAGGGAAGAAAATACAAATGGAAATGGATTTGTCTTTAACACAGGGCCAGCCTAAAGTTAAATATTCTGGTAACTAGAGCTGGTCTGAGCCCTCCTCCCCTCAGGCTCTAGGCTCCTTGCTTCTTCTGAGGCCTCTGCTTCTGAGACTCCCTACTCTTCCTTCACAAGGCCCGGCTGGAGACTCATCCCACCTCCTCACCCACTCCAAGGCCCACCTTACTCCTGACTGTCATGGGAGAAGAGATATCACTGGAAGAGGGTCCAAGGAGTTTCTAAAGAGAGGGGGAAACTCAACCAGCAGAGATTTATTTAGAAAAACAAGGAATTCACATTTGAGGGAGAATATGGGCCACTGAGAGAGGGAGAGAGGAGAGAGGAGAGAGAGGAGTGGAGGAGAGAGAGAGAGAGAGAGAGAGAGAGAGAGAGGTGCTTTGGGGATTTATGGCTCTTTTAAAGGAAACTTGGTGAAGGGTGGGTATGGGAAGATATCTGAGGATGACATCAGTCCAGTGATCACAAGACAGTTTATGGTGGTCTGGTCACTTTTTTTGGAGTACTAAAGGTTGAACCCAGAAGGATTCTACCTCTGAGCTACACCCCCAGCCCTATTTTATTTATTTTTTAAACAGGTCTCACTAAGTTGCTGAGGCTGGCCTTGAACCTGCGATCCTCTTGTCTCAGCCTCCCAAGTACTGAAATTACAAGTGTGTGTCATCACGCCCAGCTGTCTGGCCACTTTAAAAATCTTTAGGGGCCTGGAGATGTAGCTCAGTGGTAGAGTGCTTGCTTAGCATGCATGAGGCCATGAGGCCCTGGGTTCAATCCCTAACACTGCAAAAAAAAAAAAAATCCTTAGGCTGATAGAGGTTTCCATGATCTGATCAATAGGTAATGCTAGAAAGTTCCCTAAATTAAAGGTTTCTCAAGACATATCCCTCTTGCTTAAAGTATTTGTTGGGGGGAGGTGTTAATTAACTGTGCAATAGGTAATTATCATTGATGAGTGGGTTTTTGGTAAACTTTAAGATTTACAGATTTCCTGTGAATATGGGAGTCATGGACCTGGGAGAGAGAACTGACTTTGGGTGTGAGGAACATTAGCACAAGCCTTTTATATGTTTTTTATTGGCATATAGTAATTGTACATGATAGCAAGATTCATTGTGACACATTCATATATTGATATGACATTATTTGATCCCCATAGCTCTCCTTTTTCTTCCAATCCCCTTCTACTATTCTGTTGGTCTCTCTTCTAATTTTCATGAAACCTGTTTTCTTTTTTCTATCTTCCACATGTGAGAGAAAACATACAACCTTTGATTTTCTGAATCTGACTGTTCTCACAGCATAATCCAATTCTATCCATTTTCCTGCAAATGATATAATTTTGTTCTTCTTTAAGGCTGAGTAAAATCCCATTGTGTGTATTTACTATATTCTAAAAATCCATTTATCTATTGTTGGACATGTAGGCTAGTTTCACAATTTAGCTATTGTGAATTGTGCTGCTATAAACATGGATATGCATATATCAGTATAGTATTCTGATTTCAGTTCCTTTGGAAAGATGCTGAGGAGTGGTATAGCTGGGTCATATGGTGTTCCATTCCTGGTCTTTTGAGGAACCTCCATACTGGTCTCGATAGTGGCTGCACTAATTTACAATTCTACCACCACCAACAAGGATTTTATATTAAAGTTATATTTTCCTTGTCCTTCCTTTATATCTCTTTTCTATCTGTTCATTTCTTCTATCCTACCTCACCTGTGACTTTGAGTCTGTCTAATTCAGATGATCCTTTCCTACTATATCCTTGCTATTCTCAGAGGCTGAGGCCTCCCTAGCTGAAATGCTCAGTAACTTGAAAAATCTGTTACAGAGAAGGCTGGTCAGAACTTTTAGGAGGCTTTGGCAAAAGTTTGCATTTAGGATTGAGGCTCCTACAAATCCTACCATGTTCAGTGTGGTAGGCAGAATAATACCCTGCCTCTCCCCCAAAGATGCCTGATCAAGCTCTAGCCCTATAAATAGATCAGTTGCATGGCAAAAGGGACCATGAATATATGATTAGGTTAAGGATCTCAAGATGTGGAGATTGTCCTGGAATATCCTGAGGGCTCAATATAATCATGGTGTTCTTGAAAGTAGGAGAGGGAGGCAGGGGAGTCAGAGGAAAATGTGACTATGGAAGAAACCTATGGAGAAATGCAAAGTAGCTGCTTTGATGATGCAGAGAGGAAGCTACAGATTGCAGGGCATTTATAGGATCCAGAGAAGGCAAGCAAATAGATTCTCCCCTATGCCTCCCTGGAAACCAGCCAGGAGCTCGTGTTGGATTTCTAACCCACCAGACTGGAAGATGATATATTTGTGTTATTTTAAGGCACTAGACCACTGAATATGCAGTCATTTGTTTCAGCAATAGAAAGCTAAAGCAGTGAGTCAGGTAAGGGGATTTGCATTGAGTACTTACCATAATGTAAGATCTCTACCCTCAAAGGGGTGGAGTTCCATAGTGCATGGCTTTGGATAAATTTCTTATCCATAAACTCAGCATAATAATACCCGCCTCGTAGGATGAAATAAAAAAGATGCACAACTGGTTATATTTCCCAGTCCCTTTCTGTGCTCCCTGTTGAGGAAGGGGACCCAAAATAAGTAAAAGATATGGTTCCACTTTGTGGTTGATCCTGGTTAAGAATCAGACATAGGCCGGGCGTGGTGGCGCACGCTTGTAATCCCAGTACTTTGGGGGGCGGAGACCGGAGGATCCGGGTTCGCGGCCAACCTCAGTGCGCATGCGCTTGTGTGCGATCTCTCTCTCTCTCTCTCTCTCTCTCTCTCTCTCTCTCTCCCTAGTGAGGCCCTCCGCAACTTCGGGAGACCCGGTT
>PVJS01028581.1:0-25404 GCA_004027185.1 Glis glis | reverse complement strand
AAAAAAAAAAGAAAGAAAAAGAAAAAATAACAATGATAATAATAATATTAAATTTATTAGTGAGTTACAATATACCATGTATACAGCTAAAAATTTAACATGCGTTGTTTAATTTTCATGACTATTTCTCAGAAATGTAAAGAACCGTATATATATTTTGCAGATGAGAAAGTTTTCTAAAATTCCAGAATTACAATCTTAAAACAGAAAAATAATAAAATAGAAAACAGTGGAGAATGACTAAAAATGATATCTGTAAATACATATAAATATATTGGTAACTAATTTCATATTTTCAAGATAAAACACTAACCATAAGATGAATGTCCATTTTTTCCTCTAATAAAAGTGAAATCAACTCAGTGAAAATGGTTATATGAATCAAAGATGATGAAAAGACATTTCTTTTTTCTTTTTTTTTTTTTTTTTGCGGTACCAGGGATTGAACGCAAGGGCATTCTACCTCCGCGCTACGCCACCGGTCCTATTTTTTTTTTATACTTTATTTTGAAAGCGGGTCTCACGAAGTTGTGGAGGGCCTCGCTAAGGAGAGAGAGAGAGAGAGAGAGAGAGAGAGAGAGAGAGAGAGACAGGGAGAGAGAGAGTGAGAGAGCTGAGGCTGGCCCCGAACCCGGATCCTCCGGTCTCCGCCTCCCAAAGTACTGGGCCACCACGCCCGGCATGAAAAGACATTTCTATGTGCACTTTGTTGGACATATCTTAAACCAAGAATTTGAGTTTACTTATGTCATCTGTCATCCTATATGCAAATCCATTCAAACCAATCAGATTGACGAAGAGCAGCTAAGTTAAAAGATTTATTCAAACTATCAATTAATCAGTATAGCATATGGTTTAACATACAGTCCTGTGGACAACCAGAAAACATACATAATCACCTGGCTCCAGAAATATTACCCTGTTTGACATTTCATCCACATCCATCCAAACAGACCTCCCTTTAAAGGGTCCATTTACATCCCTGAAATCCACCTAATAAATGGCTTCTCAGAAAGTAATTTAGATCCAACCACTTTCTTGAGAGCTTCTTTCACATCCTTGTTCCTCAGGCTATAGATCAGGGGATTCAGCATGGGAATCACTACAGTGTAGAACACCGTGGCCACTCTGTCAGCTTCCCGACTATCGCCTAGACTGGGCCGACAATAAGTGAACAGGATTGTTCCATGGAAGACAAGGATGGCTGTGATGTGGGAGGCACAGGTGGAAAAGACTTTGTGCCTCCCCTCTGCAGAGCGCATCCTCAGGATGGTGATGAGAATACAACTGTAGGAGCTGAGGATGACCATGATGGTAAGGATCTCATTGAAAGTGGGCACAATAAATGCCATGAGCTCATTAATGGTCACATCAGAGCAGGCAACGGAAAAGACAGGTGGAAGGTCACAAAAGAAATGGTCAACCACATTTGACTTATAGGATGGGATTTCCAGAGCTAAACACAAGTGAATCAGAGAACACACTGTTCCACAGAGATAGCAACCAGAAACCAGTATCATACGAAGTTTTGTGGACATGGTGACCATATAGAGTAGTGGGCTACAGATGGCCAAGAAGCGGTCATAGGCCATAACTGCCAACAGGAAGACCTCAGTGACCACACATGTGCAGAACAAATAGAATTGCACCATGCACCCCAGAAAGGAGATGGCTTTGTTCTTGTTTAAGATACTAGCCAGCATCTTTGGCACAATTGTTGTGGAGGAGCAAAAGTCTACAAAGGACAAGTGACTGAGGAAAAAGTACATGGGGGTGTGAAGTCGAGAGCTGAGCTGAATCAATGCAATCATGCCCAGGTTGGCCAAAACCGTGACTCCGTAGATGAGAAGGAACACCAGGAAGAGAAAGACTCTCAGCTCAGGGGCATCTGACAACCGGAGGAGAACGAACTCTGTCACGGAGGTGCAGTTTTCCTCCTGCATAGCCACCATGAGTCAGGTTGAGGGAAAATAATATGCTTTGTATTTTTTTTTCTGGGAAGACAATAAGGAAAGAAAAGAGTTTTATATTAACTTCAGAAAATATAACATTGATATAAAATATATCTTTGGCATCAGAATTTTTTGAGGTGTATAAAAGTACAACTGACAAGTAATTTAAGATGTTAAATATCTCATTGGATGCCACTGATAATGAATTAATTTATACATCAGCAGTAACCTTATACGATTCCCAACATTTTCTGCCACAATAAGAGCAGATGGTCCATTAAGTTAGGTTGTCCCAGGGACTTTGAAATAGATACAATGGTTAGTTTTAAAGCTATATAGAAACTAATTCATGTTCCCTGTAATAATTAGCAAGTAGCATTTAAACACAGTGGCATATACTATGATCCTATATAAAATACACTATTTTTATTTTTATATATCATAACATTAACCATTCTTAAATGAGGTGCTCCACAATTCTAGTGCTCGGAAGTCTGAAAAACTTGGGGAATTAGAGATTCAGGAAGATCCTTTCAATTTAGAATTATGCAGAATAAATAAAAATATATTTTATTCATTCTGCTGTACTTACCCTAAACACCATAATAATGTTACTTATAAAATTTACAGTTATTTTATAATAATTATCAACATTACTGATGACTCAAAAAGGTGAATTTTCATATAAGCTTTTCTGGGAAGTAACAAAACAAATATATGAAGTCTTAATCCAGACAATAATAAGATCTAAGTCATCTGTTTATTTATGAGAATTTTATTCTTACTAATATGTTAAAAGAAATGTTTAATTATATTGAAAAATGTGAAATACTATGTTGAGAGGTACACTGAATCATTGTTTATGATGCTAGTTATAGGAAATAACATTTTATCTTAAAATAAGTGCAAAGTTTAAGATATGATGCGTGATATCCAGGATGGAAAATTATCATTCTATTTAAACTATTTTTTCCAGATGGTTAGTTAAAAAGTTCCTAATTTACATGAAGATGTAAATTAGGATGTATATGTAAAGTTATTAATATAATAAGACATAGGGATATTATTTATTTTATTATCATTTATTACTTTACTTTGGCTATAACTTGAAATAAAATTCTTTGTTCATTAAAAAAAATAAATAGGAACTGGGGAGAGATAGATTAGTAGTAAAGTTGTTACCTAGCATGCAGGAGGCCCTGGATTAGATCCTCAGTACTGCAAAAATAAATAGATAAATAAATAACAGAAAATTTCTCAAAATCCCCTAAAATTTGGTTGGGGCAAATGTCAAATGGCATTCCCTGTATGTGGGAATTTTCCATTCCCTTAAGGAAAATGCCTGCAGAAATTGAATTTCACTCTGCCCTCTCTATTGACAGCAAGAGGAATACAAATGTGAGTTCATTAACACATTGAAAAGAAAATTGAGTGAAGAAAATTTGGACTGGAGACACAGTCTGATATTTCTCTCTATCTTGAAATAATTTTAAAGATTTGGAAAACAGATTACGATCCTGTAGCCAGGGTTTTCTCAATCCACCTGATTTTTAAAAAGTGAGTTGTTTACCTACTGCAGAGGTAAAAGAGTAAAATTTTATTCCTGTTTGTTTTACACTGATAATAGGAAAGCAGTCTCTGGTAAATCCAAATGAATTATTTTCCTTCCCTGAGCAGAGAAAGTCGACATGTCCTGACTCCACATCCTGAGATTGTGGGCACATTACTTTAATCCTTACAATTAAGATGACAATTAGTGAGTTTCCCTGCACTCTTAGATTCTAGATTCTATGAAGACAATAGATATGTAAAAAGGTGAGAGAGACAGACAGAGATGACAGAGAAAATCTACCATTTGTTAATCTGTATTCTTGCATACACATCAACATTTTCCATTACAGAAGAAATTAGGATGTCCCCATCGTCTGCCTCAAAAATTAAATACAAACACATTTTATGAAGTAAATGCATAGAAAACCAGTTATCATAAAAATCTCTACTAAAAAGAGAGATGAGTTAGACATATCTTTAAATAAGTGTTAAGCAGCAAATACATTCATTTCCATTTTTTAATAACTAGAATCTAGAATTAGCTAAGAAATTTGAGGTACAGGCATTTCCTCCAGGTACTGAAGATGTTTGGAGTATAGTGTACAGTTAGAGACTTATACTATAATTTAAACTCCTGGGAAATGGGCCCCTTAAGTGAAACAATTATCAATCTCCATGGTATAACAAAATAAAAACTACACTAAAGTACCTGTCTTATAAAACACAAAATTATAATTAATCTCTATGGAATGGTCTCATGGTTTTGCTGAACTACTCTAATTTGGGAAACAGCTTTAAAACCAAATATTCCTCCATTCATTCTTCATGATCTTTGTATGTTTCTTAATTGATGTTTGACATAATACTAGTTTTTGTTTTGTTTTTGAGAAATACCAGGTACACAAGCCAGGCGTGGTGGCGCAGGCTTGTAATCCCAGTACTTTGGGAGGCGGAGACCAGAGGATCCGGGTTCGCGGCCAGCCTCAGCTTGCTCTCTCTCTCTCTCTCTCTCTCCCTAGTGAGGCCCTCCACAACTTCGTGAGATCCGGTTTCAAAATAAAGTATAAAAAATAGGGCCGGGGGTGTAGTGCAGAGGTAGAACGCCCCTGGGTTCAATCCCCGGTACCGCAAAAAACAAAACAAAACAAAACAAAATACCAGGTACACATTGGTTGTCAGGGCCATCTTTGCCTATTTAGCACATAAACCCCTTTGTCCTGCTGTGGAGTGTGGGGATCTGCCTGCCATGCTGCCACCCAATACATGCTTCTGTCCATAAATACCTAGTAAATTGCACTCTGTGCCATCCTGTGTGTGTTTGTTCTTTCTTTGGTCTCTCTGTACCTGTCTTTGGTGTTTGGTTCTAGTATACAAGGTTTTCTGAAACAAAGGATGTGTTAGCTAGGAGCTCAAGGGGTTGATGAAGGAGAAGGAAAATTTCACAGGGGAAATCCTGGGCATCTATTACTATGCTTATGTGGGGGCAGCTGGACTAAATGCTGGTTGCTTGGGGCCTGACACATGAGTATAGGGACATCTCCAAAATGCTGCTAGGTTTGGAGTAATCATTTACTAAATGTTGTTTAAACCGCTGTAGTAAGGGGAAGGGCTGTATTCTGCAGTCACTATTGGATGGTCATTGTGAGCTGTTCAGTTTGCAACTGATGCAAAACTGGCTAGAGGCCAGAATAAAATGACTAGAGGAGGCATTACAGCCAGAAAGAGAGAGGCACCTTTACATCTTCCTTCTGGCCTACAACTTGACAGAGAAAGTAGAAGCACAGGGTTTAAAGTCAGGGATCTTAGCCTGCAGGTTTGTCAGTCTAGGAGGGAGGGAAACAAGGGAAGTGACAAATGAGAGCTATTGTCTCATTGCCTCACTGAGGTGCAAAAACTGGAACCCTTAGGAGAAGAAAAATGTGGAGGAGGCGTATTCTTTGCCTTATGAGCTGAACTTTCCCTCCTAAGTGCCTGTGTAGCAGAAGGCAAAAGCCTGGAAAATACAGCTACAAATCAGAATGGAGCCATCCCAACAGCCATGCAAGAAACCTTAGGAATCCAATAGTAAACCTCAGCGGAATTGTTAGACATTGCAAAATCTTACAAACATCTTCCTGTGAGAGTCTCTCTGCCTCAATGGCAATTCTCTGGGATATGGGAGGAAATGGTGTTTTGCGGGTACCTGAAATAAAGCTGAAAATAAATGAGTAATAGCACAATCCATATGAACTTAGACAGGTTTACACAGTGCCTGATAAGTGCAAAGAACTCACTCCCTTATAGGCAGGTTCACTATGGTAATGAGGGAGTCAGGGCCAAATGAGAGGGACTTGCCAGGCCAGACACCCTTTTGCAGGACCATAGAGGCAGCCCAAGGGGTCCCAGGAGAGCTGGAATGAGGCAGGCTACATATGCCCAGATTGTTTTAAACATGCTTTTATTGGTGCATTGTAGTCTCACATCACAATGAATATCAATTTGATGTTAACATACATGCACACAGCTCCTAGTGCCCCCACCTCCACCTTGTGGAGCAAGAGAAGTGGTACAAGGGAAAGGGAAGGGCAAGAAAGAAGTGAATCAATGGAATTACTATCTTAAACAATGTGTACATATGAGAATATACCAACATCATTCTCAGATTTTGTTTCTACTGAGGATTGAACCCAGTGGCATTTTACATACAAGCAACACCCCAACATTTTCTATTTTTTGTTTTGAAATAGGGTCTTGCTAGGTTGCTTAGAGTCTCTCTAAATTGCTAAGACTGGCCTCAAATCTGCAATCCTCCTGTCTCAAACTTCCAAGTTCTGGGATTAGAGGTGTGTGACACCATGCCCAATTTCTACCCAGATTTTTTAAGGGCCCAATACCATTTAGTTTCTAATACCACTAGTTTATCTCTGGCATGAAAAACAAGTAGTAACAAAATGTTCCTTAAGAATTGTGTAGTTTCCTTCTCTACTTAGCCCATCTGTGTATGGGATGTGTAAGATGTTAGGGAAGTTATAGCTGATTTGGGAGATAAAGATGCTATGATAGAGTGTTTCTTGTCTCTAAACAGATGTAAGTGGTGGGGACAAAAGAAGCCTGGATAAAAAGGAAAAGAGGGACCAGGATGGATAACTAGAAAGCAACGTGACACAATTTTTTGGCACCTGAGAAAAGATAGGAAAACAAACAAATGCAGTGTTGGTTGCTCTTTGGAATGACTTCAAGTACTTCCAATCTGTCCCATTTGCTCCCCTCATGGAGGGAGAAGATTAGCCTCAATAGTCAGGCATTACATGTCATGCAGGATGGATCCTACCCAATCACCGAGATTAGGAGTGGAGTCAAGGTATCCCCAGGGTGAGGGAAATAGGAAGCAACCTGAGGACTCTTATAGAACTCACTACATACTGGTCCACCAAAAAAAGAAAAAAAAAACAGTAGCCATAACAGTTGTGGATATATTGATGCTAAGTGCACAATCCATGACACTCGATCCATATGCACATCTTGACTCACACATAAAGACCCAAGTCAACACTCTATGTGTCCTAATACCATGTTTGGGAGAGATGCTAAATTGTTGGCTTGTATCCTAGAGCTCTTGGTGAAAGAAAATTGATTATTATCATCATTTGCTTAATTGTTTTCTGTCTCTTTTCATGCACATGCCTCAACTGCTGCTTTGAACACTGCTAACAAGCTTGACTGATAGTCTTGCCACCTTCAAAATGTTAAACCCCTCACAGGCTTGGGGCACATTATAAGAAAGGGAACTGTAAGATGTTAAGGGGAAGTTAAATAAAGTGGAAGACAAGGATCCGCCTTGACGTGACTGTAGCTATCTAGGTCGTAACTTCCATCTTGCCCACCTGGAACCCTGGCAAGTATTCCAAACCCTATAGGATAAACAAAGTTCTTCAGATAGCTAGCACTTCTTGTCAGCCATTGATGCAGACTGTTGAACTCTTAACTGATGTTTGTATATTAGTAGCTTTGTGGGCTTTTTTTTTTTGAGAGAGAGAGAGAGAGAAAGCATACTCATATTTCAGTTGGCTTCAGACTACCATTATATGAACCGCTTTCTCCCGCCTCAGTGTACAAAGATTGGTCTTCCTTCCATGAAAGCCATACTGCTTCTGTCTCTAAGTCCCAAATAGATTAGACTCTATGCCATCCTGGATTTGTCTCCCTCCTATTTTCCTCTCTCTGAACCTTTCACCTTTGGCAGATGGTTCTCCTACACACGTTTTCTTTTTTTTGTTTCATACATTGATGCAGTACAAGTTGAAAATTATTCTAGTGTTTCTTTATATTCATGGTGTGGGATGAATTGCCAAGTAGTTTGGTGCCTCATGCAATTTAAGATTTAGGTTTTTCCCTTTGTACATTTAATTTAGAAGAAACCTCTCTCTATAGTGCCCTCCTGCACCAAGCAACTATGGAAAGCAGTTACTGGTTCCTCGATGCTAGTGTTAGTTGATTGCTGAGTGGCATTGGCTGTCTGATAGGTTGTAGAAAAGTTGTAAATATTTAGGATATATAATTCAAGAAGAATAGCTCTTTTCTTGCCATAACATTGGCAAAAATCTCTTTCTGAATTGCTACCTCTTAAATTGAATCCAGAAGTCTAATACCATTAGTTTTAGAAAGATTCAATTAAATAAAATTAAAACATTTTTTGTCATTTAATGAATCATACTACTGACCTTTAAAATAGGCTTCTCAGAAACTGAGAAAATGAATTTCTATAATAACTGCCTATTGTATTTTAAAATAAGATTACCAGTTGTGCTTTAACAAATAAAAATGATATAATCACATAGTCAATTATTAAAATAATCACTGATGACAAGCCCTCTTGAGAATTTTGACATATTACATGGATGATGTTAAAAATATTGAGTAATATTGATATTAAAAACACGGTTCTTTTTTGATATTAGTTTCAATATGATCAGGCTAACGAATGCTGAGATATCTGTTGTTCTAACAACAGAATATCATCCATCCATGTATAATACTTATTTACCAAAAATACTTATTTACCTTCTTAATAGAAATTACTAAGAGATGCAATTCCAGTGATATTTTATAGTTTCTTTTTGAATAATTTTCCAAAATGTATATTATAAGCTATGCTTAGGAGGAAGGCAGTGACTGTTGTATGATTATTCATGCAGGTAAAATTCATATGCAGTCTTATTAACACAGGAAATATGAAGTCAATTTACCAAAGCATTTTAGGTGGCAAAAGAATATAGTAATATGATTCATAAGAGATGTGGTTCTGGAGAGTAAGTGCAATTTAAATGTGAGTTGAGGGATGAAAGAAAGGATACAAAATCTATTGATCCATGCACTTCAGGTTAATAACAGTGGACATAATAAAACTATGGTATGCACTGTAAATTATAAATCTTTCATTTTCAATTTAAATATATGATAGATTATTTTTAAACTTGAGTGGAAATTACAAAGAATTACAAATTTTCAAAATTAAAACTTCAATAGGCACATCACTAAAAATTAGATAACATAAATACAAATAATGTTTTATGTATCAGCGATAGGCTCTACCACTTTGAAATCTAAACTTAGGCAATGACAAATACAATTTTGCAGCAGTATTTATTGAAAGTATCAGTGCCAATGCAATAAAATGACCAATTTATTGTTTTGATTGTCATCCTAAAATTTTAAATAATTAATCAGAGCTTTTAAACAATATGTTTTTTGACTTCCTTAGAATAAAAGCTTAAGAGATAATGCCTCTTAATGTGCAAAACTGTAATCACACTCTATCAAGTAAGGGATGAAACATAAGGATTTTCTCTTGGCAGATGTATTATTCATCATTGATTTCAAGCAAGAGCAATATAACTTTCCTGTAACTTTTCCACCATTTTCCAGGTAATTTAAAGTTCAAAACAGTGACAAGCTCAGTGGTAGAGTGCTTTCCTGCCCTGTGGGAGGTCCTCGGTTTGATCCTAGCATTGCAAAAGTAAACAAGTAAATAAAAATAAAAGTAACAATGTATATTGGAAACCAATTTATTTGTGAATAGATAAGACAATAGTGTTTATCATTACATATCCAAATATTAACTGGGAAAAAAATGTGATGTAGTTTATCGTGAAAAGTTTACAATTATATAACTATTGCTAGTTATTTCTATTTCGTCGAATAATATAAGCTCATTTTTAATTTTAACTTTCTACAAAGAGCCAGAATTTCTTAATATTTTTGAGACTTATTTGAAATTTCATTCGTACACAAAGAATATAGAGCATGAGAAGATTATATTCTAAATAATCCAAGTAAAATTTATAATAAAGAGATGAAACAGAAGTTAAATATCCTAAGATTTCCAAATTAGATATGTCTCTCTGAGGGCCTCTTATAATGAACATTACAACTATTAGAGGAATATCAAACCTTCCTAATACACACAATAGTCTTGATCTTTACTTCTTTGGCTAGGCTATAATTGGAAATGACAGTCAATTTCACATAACATTCAAGTCCAATCTGGGCAATTAGCTCTCAATAATTATGACAACCACACTGAAATGTCTTATGAAGACTGCCTAAAGAGTCCTGATGAAGTGAACTGTCAAAAGACATAGTTCAGTCTGTTCCATGAATATTTACTCTGATTAGAATGTTACAGAAAATGAAGTATAAACATTGGAAATGAGCATTTCATATCAGTATTTGTCAAAATGCTAAGCATCAATCTAAAGTTTATAAGACACTTATGTTATTCTTTTCTCTTTTTTGTTTTGGTATTGAGGGTTGAAGGGGCATTCCTTCTCTGAGCTACACTCCCAGCCCTTTTTTATTTTGAAACAGGGTCTAAGTTGCTGACAGTCTCACTAAGATGGTGAGACTGGCCTAGAACCTGTGATATGTGTGCACCACCACACTTGGCTCTTATAAATTCTTTTATCCTCCACACTGACATCCTTTTCTAAAATAATTTAGAATAGTAACAACATCTTATTTAAATATGCCTTCCTTGGAGTACCTTACAATAGACATTGTATGCACACAGCATAAAATAGTAGCTCAGAAATATTTATTGTATCATGGCCATAATTATAATCACCTCCTGAATGTGGTTCATACTCCTGAATGAAAGGTCTGTCTTATTTTGTGTCTCTTAAAATCATGCCCATTCTTCAAGGCTAAGGTAAAATAGCATGCGACCATGACACAACCTCTCTTATATCCAAATAGATTTCAATGATTTCTCACTATCAACCCTATGATGATATTTACCACTGGATTTTGAGGTCCTAGAAAAGATAAAGTATCTTTCCCTAACTGCTATTTATTTCACTCACTTTATTAAACAACAACAACAATTGGTTTAGCACCTAAACCCTATGAATTACCAGGAATGATAAGATGTCAGAATTAGCTTGAGATACACATGTAATATGCTAGATATGTTGTATATATTTTCATTTGTACCACAAAATCAACTTGTGGACTCAATTACATTATAATATTTCTTAGAAAAAGACTGAAATCCAAGCCGGGCATAGTGGCACACACTTGTAATCTCAGTACTTGGGAGGCTGAGACAGGAGGATCACAGTTTTGCAGCCAGCCTCAGCTACTTAGTGAGGCTCTCTGCAACTTAGTGAGACCCTGTTTCAAAATAAAAACTAAAAGCCAAGCGTGATGGCGCACACGTATAATCCCAGTACTTGGAAGGCTGAGATAGGAAAATCTCAGGTTCGAGGACAGCCTCAGCAAGTAGTGAGAGTCTCATCAACCCAAGGAAACCTGTTTCAAAATAAAAATTAAAAAATAGGAGAGCCTGGTGTGGTGGCGCACACTTGTAATACCAGTACTTGGGAGAATGAGACCAGAGGATCACAGTTTTGCAGCCAGCCTTAGCTACTTAGTGAGGCCTTCTACAATTTAATGAGAACCTGTTTCAAAATAAAGAATAAAAATAGGGCTGGGGGTGTAGCTCAGAGGTAGAATGCCCCTGGGTTCAATCCCCAGTACCGCAAAAAAAAAAAAAAAAGAAAAAAGACTGAAATTTGTATCAATCAGTCTAGTCTGGCTTATACAACCTAACCCAAGTACAGTTTGTTTAAAATTCATACTTATTCTATTGTAAAATGTTTTCTCATTTTGAAAATCTAAAGTGGTTTTCAAGAAAGCAACTTCACACACAGTTCATGAAAAAAAAAAAACAAAGTTGTTGTGCAATAAACAAATTAAATATATATTAACACATACAGTCAATGTGAAAAATAATTCTTGTTCATTATTTTGCTGACCGTGTCCTTCACATCCTTATTTCTCAGACTGTAGATCAGAGGATTCAACATGGGGATCACCACTGTGTAAAACACAGAGGCCACCTTGACCGTGTGCCTGGAGTTTTTGGAGTTGGGCACACAGTAGAGGAACAGGATGGTGCCGTGGAAGATGGAGATGGCGGTCAGGTGGGAGGCACAGGTGGAGAAGACTTTCCGATGTCCACTTGCCGAATGCATCTTCAGGGTGGTGACCACGATGAACACATAAGATGTGAGAATGATGAGCAGTGTGCTGATCTCATTAAAAGTGGCAACAGTAAACAGAAGCAACTGGCTGAGGTAAGAATCAGAGCAAGAGAGGGATATCAAGGAGGATAACTCACAGAAGAAGTGATTGATGGTGTTGAAACCCTGAAAATATAGTTTTAAAGCAGAACACGTAAGTGTCAAGGAGCAGGCCAAGCCCCATGCGTATGATGCAAACACCAGCATGGCACAGAGTTTCTGGGACATGACAACTGTGTAGAGCAGAGGGTTGCAGACAGCCACAAAGCGGTCATAGGCCATCACAGCAAATAGAATCAATTCAGTCACAACGAAGGTGCAAAAGAAAAAGAACTGCACCATGCACCCTGGAAATGAAATCGTTCTGTCTTCTACAACTAGATTCACCAGCATCTTGGGAGCAATGATGGAGGAATAGCAGAAATCCGCAAACGAGAGGTGGCTGAGGAAAAAATACATGGGGGTGTGCAATTTGGGGTTAATTTTGATGATCACAATCAACCCAAGGTTCCCTACTACACTGAAGCTGTAGATTGCCAAAAACACCAAGAAGAGGGGAACTTGCAGCTCCGGGTAATCTGAGAAGCCCAAGAGAGTGAAGGTGGCCTCAGAAGTTATATTTCTCTGTGTCAGAAACATGTTTCCTTTTGGTGAGATCTGAAAGTCAGTCTTGGAAATAAAATATGGAAAGTGATTGGCACAAAAAACATGTTAACCATCCCCTCTGTAGACTATAAGGTGAGCCAAAAAAATAGATCTCTTTGATGATTCCAATAGATGTCAAGTTTCAAAATGGAAGTTTCAGAAATACAATTAGTAAAACTGTACAATCATTTATTCTAATGTTCTTAAATATAACTTAATACAAAAGCAATAATAATTAACTCTAGCAATTTGAATGGTAACATGCCATCAAATCCTATGTAAAATGTTTAAATCTCACTGAACTTTGTGAATTCTGCAATGAAGTATCCAGCAAAATTAAATATTTTGTTTCATTGGTCCTATGATTACTACTAAAAAGTGGAAGCATTTGAAATAAATTCTATAAGTATAATCAGTGTATATAATAGTGATATCTGTATATATTGTGATAGACCAAGAGAATAGCCCACCTAATGATCATTGGTATCCATGGTTTAATTATTAGTTTAACATTTTAATCATTATTGTCCTTTGACTCAATATGACATAGCTTGAAGAAGCCATACCTGGCTGAAGCAATAAGATGTCAAGCTTCAGCAACTGAGCAAGACACAAGATCTCAAAATCAAATTAAATTAAAAATGGGCTGAGGATGTAGTTCCATAGCAGAGTACTTGCCTAGCATGCATGAGGCTATGTGTTCTACACACACAAAAATATAAGCCATAATTTGCCCAATAGAATATCAATATTGGATGATCAATAAACCCAGTTTCCTTGACTCCAGTCAAGGAGTTATGTTCCTATGCTAGGCTGTTATTTGCATTACACACACACACACACACACACACACACACACACACACACACATATATATATATATATATATACATTTTACTTTATAAAAGTCACATTTTTCGTACTCCATTTCTCTAATTCTTTTGTCTGCCTTTAAGATTATCTTTGGATGGTGGAACTAATGAAATTATTCCAGTGGATGTGATGAGGGACTCTTAGAGGCATTCTGAATATCCATGTAAGGTAAAACATACAGAGTGGAAGTTTGAGAAATGTTCCTATTTGGGAATAAAGATAAGCATCCACAAAGACACTTCCTTTTTCTAGGATCCTCTCTCTTTGCCTCATCAAGTCATCTAGAACACCCATTCTGTCCCTCTATTACCTGCCAATAATAGATAAGAATATTAATGTTTCACTAAAATCAGAAGACATTCATGAGAAATGAGTTATTAACACAGAGATTTAGTGTATTTCTCTAACTTGTATATTGTCAGATAAATTTAGAAGTCTAGTTCAATTTGAATTTCAGATAGATAACGGATTGCTTTCTGCATGCCCCAAATATTGAGTAGTATATATGGTACTAAAGAAAACCTTTGTTTCTAAAGTTCAAATTTAATTTTGCATCCTGCATTTTTGTTTGCTATATCTAGCAGCCCTATATCAAGAACAGCTTAGACTCTTACAGCAACCAACACAGCCAGGTCTCTTGGAAGGTTCCTTGTTATAGAACTGTTAAGTTGTTCATACCAGGAACGCCCTCAATCATATCCCTTTACAATGAAGACTTGCTAATTAGTTTGTCCTTTCTGTTAAGAATTTCTTTGGTCCTGCAATCTACGAAATAGGTTTGAGATGTTTCAGCACTGACGGTCTGAGGTCCTAAGCAACTTTGAGAAGTCCTGTTTTCAGATGTCCAAGGATTAAAGGACCAATGAGAAGACAACCATTTTCAGTCAGTTCTATTATAAAACTCTTCCTATTGTTTTATTTCAGGATATCTAAACCTCACCAGGATTTGTTGTTTGCACTGGACTATTTTGTTGTGGGAAGCAACCCTGCTAATTGTACCATGTATAAGCAGAATCTTTAGCCTGCATTCACTAGATAAGATTCTCACTACCCTGCCCAGTTTGAAAATGTCTCAAGACATTTTTGGAGATAAATAGAATATTCATATTCTCCTGTGGTTAAGAACTACTGCTTGATTTCCTTGATTCTAGTAGATTTTAATGTCTCTTCTATCCAAGTTCAACATAACTTTAATGTCCAGATAAAAGGTCAGAGTCCCTTATCATCAAAATGGCATTATTTTCTGCATTAAATAGTTTGCAATATCTTTAGTTAGGGGCAATGTGGTATTTAAAATATTTCTTCTTAATTTCTTCTCGTAGTTTATGTTTTTGCCCTCATGAGTCAACTTTTTTTCTCATGATCTAAAATATTATTTGGATCAAATTCTCTTTATTACATTTCCCCAGAAGATATATTTCAGTCCTTTCAATTCAATTTTACTTAAATACTTATCTCCCTTGCAAACTCCTCTAAAAAAAATTGCATGATCCTTCTGTCTTTCTACTCTCAGGACACTGTAGTAGAGGAGATGAGGTAAGCTATGTACTCTAAACAAAGCGCTGTAGAAAGCATGTGCTTCCTATTACCTGAATACCCACATCCATACTGTCTACAGTGACTCAAACCCCAACCCCCATTACTTTTTCAATGAAGTGCCAAAACCTAAGGCATCCTGTAGACACCTTTTACGGAAAACATTATCCATATTTTCTCAGACCTCCAAACAAACCTGCTGGTGGTAAGAGCAGCCCACTCCTGCCTCCAGAGAACTGATTTGGAAGAGATGTTGGCACTCCTATTTCTAATTCCCCACTCCCTGTGGCATCATGTCCTACAGGAAATAAGTTGCATTGTTCTCCAGGGGCTTCAAACCAGGCAATTAAAATTAAATACTTATTTCTGATGCAATACTTGTTTCATTGAAAACATAAGGAAATGCAAAAGCAGCTTTGGAAACATTTTATGTGAAAGTTAATTGAATGTCATCTTCTTATTCTGAATGATTATTCTCATAGTCTCCAATTACTCTTATTTTTGTATAATGACAAATCACAACAGGCATTATCTTTTTTACTTACTCAACAAATGCTTCTTAAATATCTACCATGTCTTTGGTTTTTGCAAAATTTAACTGCCCCTCTGTCAAACTAAGGAACTAGAGAAGCTGACAGATTCTGCCATTGAGTCCATTGGCTGCATAGTTATGTTCTTACCAAAGATATTAGGCACATAAAATCTCTTTATATGTTGAGGATAGAGCTGCAAATACTTGGAATGTGATTCTCAGTTTCCCCAGGAAGAGTCAAATCTGTCTAGCACCAGTATATTAGAATGTCTAATGTTATTGCCAACATCCCAGATACCCTGTAAAAGCATATACTGTCTACTACTTATACAGTGAGCTCTTATTTGCTTCTGATTTCTCATGCAATTTTGACCATTATCCCAACTGTTAAAATGCCATATTTCGAGCCAGGCGTGGTGGCGCACACTTGTAATCCCAGTACTTTGGGAGGCGGAGACCGGAGGATCCAGGTTCGCCGCCAGCCCTCAGCTCTCGCTCTCTCTCTCTGTCAGTCTGTCTCTCTCTTTCTCTACCTAATAAGGCCCTCCGCAACTTCGTGAGACCTGGTTTCAAAATAAAGTATAAAAAATAGGACCGGGGGTGTGGCGCGGAGGTAGAACGCCCCTGGGTTCAACCCCCAGTACCGCAAAAAAAAAAAATAAAATAAATAAAATGCCATATTTCTATAAAATTTATGATTCTTGATTATTTTCCCCACCTCCTGACATGTATTTTAATAATATTTTATTGTCTTTATGACTATAAATTCATTTCTATGATTATTTTGTGTGGTATTAGAGCTTAAACCTGGGGGCATTCTACCTCTGATCTACACCTCAATCCCTTTTTATTTTTTTTATTTTGAAACAGGGTCTTGCAAAGTTACTGAGAGTCTCACAAAATTGCTGATCCTGTTTTCAAACCTGTGATCTTCCTGTTTCAACCTCCCAAGTACTGGGATTACAGGCTTGTGCCACTCAACTGGCTTATAAATTCATTTTTATACATGACTATCATAGTGTCATTGAATAATTATTTAAAAATTAATTTATATTTTATATTTGCTTGAATATACTTAAAATATCACAGGATACACACACACACACACACACAAACACACACGCTCACTCACAGGAGTTTTCACATGGCTGAGAGTAAGGAACAGAAAGTGGACGATGTGAAAATATCATGTAACCAGAATAAATATACTAAATAAAAGTAAACTAAGTCAAAATGAATAGTTGAATGCTAAAATAACCAAAGTATTCCCCACTTTGTAAATCTGAGTGGCTTATAACTTACACATGCATGTTCATGTTCCTAATTATGGCCCCAAAAGCCCTTTCTACTAGATTTAGCACTTCAGACTTTTTCTGTATAAATATCAGTCACCATAAATACCAATATCTATCAATCATCTATCCTGTTTTACATAGCTACACATTTATGTAATATGTCTTCAGCCTATGAATCTTTATTCATCTGTGAATAAAGATCATCTTATTCATCTGTGAAAACATGCTGAGTTGGGAAACCTTCAATGACACATTTACTGATTCCTCCAAACCAAGTTTTTTATTCTTTAATAGTCACAATTTATGTAAATTAGCCTTTTTTAATTATTGTTCAGGCCACAGTGTGATGTACTTAGCTGTTTATACATTTGCATGGTTGTCTCTGCAACTAAAATAAGGATTCCTGGTGATCATGAAGGACTTCTTCTTTACCTGTATTGGCCTAAATTATATCCCATGTAAATATATATTACATTTTGCCTTTGGTGTAAGGCTCAAATAGTTATGAATTGGAAAGTCTTAGATGATCTCTGAAAATTCAGTATAAAATATATGATAACATGAACTCTAATGGTGAAAGAATTATGCAGAAGAGCATTGACATTTGAAATCCTACCACATTTAAGCTAGTCTGAGACATACTTTCATCTGGTATAGCATCTCTATAATTGGATATATCTTATAATTAATAACATAGAAATCATTGTGTCATAGTTTAATTAGCAAACTTTATTTCTACTGAGAATGTAAATGCCAGTGAGTACACACTGTCAAAATTTAGTCTCAATAAAATGTCCTGAGGTTAACAGAATGAGACAATGTTACAACGGAAGAAACCAAGGATTGCAGAAGATAAATTTAAAAAAAATCAGGGTCAAAACACCAATTGTAATTTTCATGAACTTGATTCTATTGATTTCCTAACATCCTTTTTTTGAATTTTTAAATATTTTTAATCAACAGTTACTGGTGAAGAAATAAAACGCCCCAAAAAACTATTAGTTAGGTACACATGTTATTCATGGCACTCAGATTCCCTTTAAATTAGAAATTCTCAAGAAGAGAAAGGCTACATGTCAGTACCCAGGACACTGAAAACATATGAGTCATACTTAAGATCATGTAAAAAATGCATGATGTTTACAAATACACATTAGGAGGCCACATCTCTGATAATACCAATTGCTCCCAAAAACATTACTGTAAGAACAATCACATGTTGCTGGTGATTTGGCATTTTCTAGAAGATTTCACTTTCTTGTTCCAATTGGAGCCATCTGTGAATAACTCCTATTTTTCTTGAAAATGAGATGAAGATAAACTACATAAGACAGGGATCCCTTCCTAGATTCATTTGCTTGATTACTAACATTTCACACATGATTTCTCTTCCATAGTTGTTTTCCTCATTACATTGCTAAGAAAGAGCCCATGATAACTTCAACCATGATAAGATTTTAGAAGACTAAAGAAGTATTTTGCTTCAACAATCATCCAGAAAAACTTTTATAGATACAATGATAGATGCTTCATTTAAAAAAAATCAAGTACAATGTATGTACTGGCATAATCACCATGGAATTCTGAAGAAAGTGCCAATGGTGGGTATGAATCAAGACTGAATGAAGAGATGTGGTTTAGGTGCAGAGAAAGGGTGATAAGACCAAATATATATGCAGAGAACATAAACAGAGGCAGGAAATCCACTTAAAAGTGACCGTGAACACGTCATCCTCTATGAATTATAGATGTAGCAAGAAGATAAATTAAAATGAAAACAAAGTGTAAGTCAGAAATATAGCTACTCATAATAATGATTACTAAATTATGAATAATGATAAGAGGGATAGGTACAGAGACTCAACTAAAAAAGACAGATATGAAGAGAATGAATATTATTCATAAGGGTTTTTATAAGCTCTTTGCAAATGAGATGTATTTTATTTTTCTTAAGATACATGTGAAATTATTATTGCTGTTCCAAATTTTTAAATGAGATAGTGTGAGATTCCAAAAACACCAAGAATTGCAATGACTATGAAAACAATAATGGAAACACAAACAAAAAGCTATTAACAGTATAATATATATATACATATTGTATATATACTGTATATACTGTATATATGTACTGTACATATATGTGTGTGTATAAAACAGTATATATACTTTATATACTATATATATACTGTATATATGTGTGTGTGTGTATACAGTGTATACACACACATACACATACACACATATACAGAATTATTTTTCTGTGCATGAACTGTTTGACAAGAGGGTGTTCTCCATTATAAAATATCAGGAATTTGGATTTTTCTAGTAATATTTTTTTGCTAAAGTTTACTAAAAATGTGTGACTCTTGTGAATTCCTCATTACACTTTTGAAAGTTTACAATAAGTTAAATATCTGTGTCTGAACAGATAATTGATTTAGCCAAATCAATTTAAAACATTACAAATAGAAAAACAACAAATAAGTACACCATAAGTTTGAAATCATTGAATCCCATTTTGTAAACTGAAGTCACACAAAGCTAAGTGAACAAAAAGACTCTCAACTACCTAGCCCCACACTTTTCTCTCCATTTCAACTCTTCAGTCCCTTTATTCACCCCTACTGTGAGCTACATTAATAAAATATTTCCTAAGAAAATATTCTGGATCCCAGCACTTTTCTGAGCGCTTCTTTCACATCCTTGTTTCTCAGGCTGTAGATCAGGGGGTTCAGCATGGGAATCACTATGGTGTAGAACACTGTAGTCACTTTGTCAATGTCCAAACTATTGCTAGAACTGGGCTGACAATAGATAAAAAGGATTGTGCCATGGAAGACGACGATGGCCGTGAGGTGGGAGGCACAGGTGGAAAAGGCTTTGCGCCTTCCCTCTGCAGAGCGCATCCTCAGGATGGTGATGAGAATAAACAGGTAGGAGGTGAGGATGATCAAGATGCTAAGAATCTCATTGAAATTGACCACGATGAAGAGCAGCACCTCATTAATAGTGACATCAGAGCAAGCCAGGCTTAAGAGGGGGGGCAGGTCGCAGAAGAAGTGGTTGATCACATTGGACCTGAAGGATGGGATCTCCAGGGCTAAACACAAGTGGATCAGAGCACACACTGATGCATAGATGTAACAGACAGAGACCAGCTTCACACAAAGGTTGTGGGACATGGTGACCATGTAGAGCAGTGGGTTACAGATGGCCACAAAGCGGTCATAGGCCATCACGGCTAGCAGGAATACTTCAGTGATTGCGTAAGCGCAAAATAAATAGAATTGCACCATGCATCCCAGGAAAGAGATGGCTTTGTCTTTGGTTAATATGTTAGCCAGCATCTTTGGCATGATGATCGAGGAGTAGCAAAAATCTACAAAGGACAAGTGGCTGAGGAAAAAGTACATGGGGGTGTGAAGCTGAGAGCTGACCTGAATCAGTGCAATCATGCCCAGGTTGGCCAAAACCGTGACTCCGTAGATGAAGAGGAAGACCAGGGAGAGAAAGACTCTCAGCTCAGGGACATCTGATAGTCCAAGGAGAATGAACTCTGTCACAGTGGTGCAGTTTTTCTCCACCATTGCAGCCATGGTTCAGGTTAAGGGAATCAAATGATATGTTTTGTTTTACTTCTGGTAGAGAACAAAGGAGAATCCAATAGATTCAGGCTAAATGCAGGAAAATATAACAATATCAAACACATATTTTTGGAGTGTTAACGAAACACGTGTCAAAATTTCAAAAAATTATCAGAATAATTAAAATATATATTTCAGTGTGTCTCACCTGTGAAAATTAATTTAATCATTAGCAATAACTTTAAATCATTCCCAGTCGTTAATAATCCTACAGAGTTCAGGTAATCTACTGAGGTATATGGCTTCATGGACTTTGAAATAGATTAAATGAAATGCTGTAATGCTACATGGAAATTAACTTCTATTTACTAAAAATGTTGAGAAGCTATGTCCATACAGTGTAAAAATAACTGTGATATTTTATAATATATATTATCTTTTTTCCGTTAAATCTGTCAGCAACATAAATTTATAGCAGATAAGTTGTCTATAATTTTATTGTTGGGGAATGTGAACATTTTCTTTGAAACTATTAGCTCATGAAGATCTTTTTTTTTTTTTTTTTAGCGGTACTGGGGATTGAACGCAGGGGCGTTCTACCTCCGTGCTACGCCCCCGGCCCTATTTTTTATACTTTATTTTGAAACCGGGTCTCACGACTTGCGGAGGGCCTCACTAAGGAGAGAGAGAGAGAGAGAGAGACAAGGAGAGAACTGAGGCTGGCTGCGAACCCGGATCCTCCGGTCTCCGCCTCCCAAAGTACTGGGATTACAAGCATGTGCCACCACGCCTAGACATGAAGATCTTTTAAAAGTGTTGTATGCATGTATGTCAATATCACTGTGAACTATATTATGATGTGAAACTATAATGCACCAATAAAGTATAAAAATAAAAAATAAAATAAAATTGGAATTATTTGGAATGAAAGAATAGACTTAACACATATACTGAATGTCAAAACAGTTTTGTCAAGTTAACAAAGAAAATATTATGCTAAGTGACATTAGCAATTCTCAGAAAGTGATTAGTTACCTGTCTTCTCTCATAGGTGGAAACTAGATAGAAATTGGGTAACAAAAGAGACCTCTGATAAAGGGGTAGAATGATGAAGGAAGTTTAGGGCAGGGAGGAAGGCAGATACAGATGCAATGAAAATAAGATTTAAATAGTGATATGTACATATATGAAATTATCAATATCAGTACCAATGCTATATATGGGGAAAGGGAGGTAGTAATATGAGATCCAGAGAGAAACATACCAAGTGATTTCTGCATGTGTATTTCATGCACATTATGTATAATTACAATGCACCCAACAAAAGTGTTAAAAAACAATAGAATAACAGTTATTTAATTCACTATAATGGTAGTTATAGAGTCTTATAATGATTCAGAAAGATGGACTATTTCCATAAAATGTTCAAGCCTTAATATTGACTATGATATAAACTAAATAATTTTGTATTAGAGAGTTTATTCTTAGTAATGTAAGAAACTTGATTATATTAAAATTATGAAAAATTATTTCAAAGGCACACTATTGTTTGTGATATTAACAATAGAAAACAGCAGTCAAAAGTGGAGGATTTGTTAAACTATGGTTCATCATATCTATGGTAAAAATTATCACATACTTTGGAATTATTAAATAACTAACTTTAAAAATCAGGTACCTGTAGTACACAGAGTGCGCACTTAGATGGAAATAAGAATGTACATACAGAATAAAAAAGGTAAGTAAAGCCGGGCGTGGTGGTGCACACTTGTAATCCCAGTACTTTGGGAGGCAGAGAACAGAGGATCCGGGTTCGCAGTCAGCCTCAGCTCTCTCTCTCTGTCCCTGTCTCTCTTTCTCTCTCTCTCTCTCTCTCTCTCTCTCTCTCTCTCTCTCTACCTAGTGAGGCCCTCTGCAACTTTGTGATACCAGGTTTCAAAATAAAGTATAAAAAAATAGGGCCAGGGGTGTAGCGCGGAGGTAGAACGCCCCTAGGTTCAACCCCCTGTACCGCAAAAAAAAAAAAAAAGTAAGTAAAAACTTTCCACAGTCTCTCAAAGAGTTATTTGGGGAAAGTGTTTAAATTGTGTATTTTATGTAAGTGGAAACTGCTGTCCAGGCCTTTTCTTTACTGAGAGTCCAATGGAAGTTGAGTAATTTAAACCTAGACCCTCTTTCTTTAACTGTAGGAGGAAAGAATACATGACTTCATTAACATATTTTAATGAAAACTGAGTGAAGACAGTCTGAGCCAGAAACAGAGCCTGGTGATTTCTCCATATCCTGAACTAATTTAAAAAAAGTGGAAAAAATTATTTTCCTGAATTCATGGTTTCCTCCTCACTTAACCATGAAAGAAAGAAAAGAAAAGGAAAAGAAAAGAAAAATATAAAAAATTAAGGATTTTGCCTGTATTAAAGAGGAAAATCACCTCTGAACATTTGTTGTGAATATTCTATGTTGATAATAGGAAACTCTGTGACATATCCAAACAAAATCTAATAGTATTCTCCTTTGCCAAGAAGAGGAAGCTCTCCTGCCTTCGTCCCTTGACAGTTTTTAGGCAGATTAATTCAACCTTCAAAATTAGGGTAGATTTAATAAAGGAAGTTGGTGTGGCAAAAGGGGAAATAGAAAAAAGTGAGTGAGAGAGAGAAATTCTATCATGTTGCTTGGTTTGTATTTTTTCATACACATCCATATTTGATATTCCAGAGAAAATAGTTCTAATTTCTCATCTACTATGTCTTAAATAAAAAACAAAGAAAAAGCTTTTAGAGCAAATCCACAAGATAAGAGTTCTCATAAACATCCTGCTATTATAAAAGTTGAATGTATCTTTAAAACAATTCTTGCTCAGAAAATATATTATTTTCTATTTTCACATAACTAGAATGTAGTTCTAGTGAACATACCTGTGATATAGACATTTTCTCCCTGGAAAAGAAGATGTTAGGTGTGGAGAGTACACAGAGACTTTATACTGTAAATTAAGCTCCTGGGATCTCGTACATAAAACAATTAATCTCTACGGTAAAACAGAATAAGTAAAAACAGAACTACAAATCAATGTTAGAAGTCTCAAAAGTAATTAATCTCTGTGGAATGTCACCAGAAAATTTGAGGTTTTATTGTACAGGAGGATGAATATAATCAATACTATTAATACTACTGAACTGTATTGTTAGTCTACCAGGCCCTTTCATGGCACTGGGTGGAGGGCCCAAGTGCCATGAAAGGGCCTGGTGGACTAACACTGTATATTTTAAAATAGCTGTGAAAAAGGAGTTTCAATGTCATCACATGTAAAATGATAAATGAGGTGCTAGATATACAAATTACCCTGATTTAGTCAATACACAGTGTATACATGTGTCAAAACCTCACAGTGTACCACATAAATATGTACACCTATGTAACAATTATAAAGAATAAAAGAAAAATTCACTAATCTGGGAAACAACTGTTTAATGCCAAACATGCTTCCTTTCATATTTCATGGTCAATTATGGAATCCTAAATCCTATAATGGAATATTTAAGCCATACCTCATATTGCGATTTTGAAATAAGCAATAATATTTATCATGAACTTTCCCTTTCTCATAATATTACAAAACCCCTTATCTTCCAGGAGGACAGACTATGTAAAGCCACATAAGAACTCCTTCAAATACCAGAAATGTAATGAATCTATGGTCATAAGCTCTACCCATAGTACACAGTATTTATTGACATTTATTGTGTGTTAGAATTTATCCAAATCTTATTTTAATTTATACCTTCATTAGTACATTGCAATAGTACATCATATTGAGGTTCAACATGATGCACACAGTTTTGACTGTTTGCTTCTACCTTTCACCCTGTTACCCCCTCCTCCCTCCATGTACGTGTGTGTGTTGCTTTATATTTTCTACATAAAGAATATGTAGTTTGTTAAAAAAATCACGTTTATTTAATATTCTATGCCTTAGGAATGATGGATTGATCTATGTGTGTATTATGTATCTATCTATAATTTGCTCATAACTATTGTTCGACAATTATTGAGAGCGCATTGCATTTACTTTAAGAGGAAATCACTCACTTTCTTATAGTGAAGTGTGATATTAAGGAGCAGGTTTGAAAGTTTGGAATAATTTCTTTTTTCCACTATATTAAGAATTTTAGTTTTGAATTGGTTTTTGATTAGTCAATTATTTTTCTTTTTTTTTTTTTTTTTGGTACCGGGGATTGAATGCAGGAGCGTTCTACCTTTGCGCTATGCCCCCGGCCCTATTTTCTTTTTTATACTTTATTTTGAAACTGGGTCTCACGAAGTTGCGTAGGGCCTCACTAAGGAGGGAGAGAGAGAGAGAGAGAGAGAGAGAGAGAAAGAGAGAGAGAGAGACAGGGATAGAGAGAGAGCGAGAGAGCTGAGGCTGGCCGCGAACCCGGATCCTCCGGTCTCGGCCTCCCAAAGTACTGGGATTACAAGCGTGCGCCACCACGCCCGGCTTTCAATTATTTTTTCTGCATTTATTCAGGTGACTTTTTTATTTCTCTACCAGTCATGTATTACTTTAATTGCCTTTCATGTGTGAAACCCACTTTACATTAAGGGGCATTATTTATACTCACTTGAATTTCTGCAAGGCAAATGTGCTCTTGATTTGTTGATTTGTATCTTTTCAATTTTTTCTTAATAATTATACATGAAGTTTTATTGATGGTGTTTGCAAATATATAACTTGTGATTTCATTTTTTGTTTTTCAATTTTCCATTTTATTAGTGTTTGAGTTAGTGTTTATTACATCTTTTCTGCTTTGTTTTCTTTTTTTTTTTTTTTTTTTTTTTTTTTTTTTTTTTTTTTTTTTTTTTTTTTTTTTT
>PVJS01028580.1:0-25405 GCA_004027185.1 Glis glis | reverse complement strand
AGAGAGAGAGAGAGAGAGAGAGAGAGAGAGAGAGAGAGAGAAACAGGGAGAGAGAGAGTGAGAGAGCTGAGGCTGGCCTCGAACCCGGATCCTCCGGTCTCCACCTCCCAAAGTACTGGGATTACAAGCGTGCGCCACCACGCCCGGCTAATTATTGTTTTTCTTTTCATCACTGCTTTGTGTACGTTTGAGAGAGCCTGGCTGGGTCACACCCTGAGCTGTCTGGGGTGACTCTGTTTTGTTTATGTCTGAGGGATCCTGTGCTATCTTCCGAACTGCCTGCTTGTTAACATCTGGGGGGGAGGGGTGTGAAGAAGCTTTATTCTTTTCATGTTGCTTCTAGCCAAAAAATGGTTTTAAGGACAAATCCAGGGGTCCTGCCTCAACATCAATCCCCATTTGGAAGGAGGAGAGTCCAGCTCTTACATGGGGTGCAGAACCAGAACCATCTCTGGCCATTTTAACATTCCCAAGCTTCTTAGTTCTGCTCGAACTAAGTATGTAGAAAACTCTAAGAGAGGACCACCACCACCCTAAAGTGGGAAACATCATTTTTTTCAGATCCATCAGACAGGTAAGTTCATGCAATGAACAGAATTCTAATGATAAGAAGCCACTCTAAAGAGAGACAGGTTATGAAACATTCTCTTGCCTTTGGCAGAGCATTAGTGGGAGAGTTTGCAACCATAAGAGCAAGCTGGGAAGATTTCAATGGGATTTCATGAATTACAGACAAGTATAAAAGTTTATGATCCCTGGGTGCCTTAGACTGGAGGTGAGTCTGCACATGCTGAGCACTCTTTTCCATGGGCTTCTCCCAGTTTATCCTCAGGAAGAAATGGGAAAGGTGGACTCTCGGAGAGGCAAAAATGAGGAGTAATACAAAATATTTGGAAATTCTTGAGCAACTGGACCTGATTGGTATTTTTAGAGCCCTCCACACAACCACAGATAACAGACATTATTCTCCATTCCACAAGGAACAGTCCCACAATTGATGACATTTGGAGAAGACAAAAAGTCTTGCCATATTTAAAATGGTCAAAACATTGAAAGGGTGCTATTTGATCACAATAGCATAAAACTATAAGTTAATAACAAATATATTTTAAAATGTGCCAATCTGAGAAAATTAAGAAAGACATTTCTGAATGCATGATTGTAGAAAATAGCACTGAGACTGGTGTGGTGGCATCCGCCTGTAATCACTGTACTTGGGATGCTGAGACAGGAGGATCCCATATTCAAGGACAGTCTCAGCAACTTAGTGTGACCCTGTTTCAAATTTAAAAAATAAAAAAGGAGCCGAGAGTGTAGCTCAGAGGTATAACGTGCCTGGGTTCAATCCCTAGTACCAAAAAAAAAAAAGGAAAAGAAAAGAACAGAAAATAGCACTGAATAAAAATGGCACCTGGCAGTGTGTGTATCAAAATATGTAAAATGCAGCTCAAGTAATATATATATATATATATAATATATATATATATATCAACATCTTTAAATTCCTCTCTTAAAAGATAAATTCTTCACTAGTGATGCAAGCTTAAACTTCAAGAATTTAGTGATAAAAATCAAATTAGACACAAAGAAGGTAGGTATGGTGTATAGAATACTAAAAAAGACCCCTGGTGACTTACAACACTGTGTAATCTACTCCCCCTTTAGTGTGGCTGGACCTGCCTGTCACTTGCTTCTAATCCATGAAATACAACAAAGGTGGTGGGATAAAACTCCCATGATTATATCATCTTATATGGCAAAAGCGAAAGTTTTTGCAGATGTAATTAAGACTTCTGATCATTTAGTTTTAATTTAATCAAAGGGAGATTATCCTGCTGGGCCAGACTGAATCAGGTAAACCCTTCAAAAAGGGTCCAGAATTGGAGGTACTCTCTCCTTCTCATTCTGAAGAAGAAAGAAGCCATGCTATGACCTGATTAAAGAGAAGGGAAGCTTATAGTTGTTGACATCAGTCCTACAATGATAGGAAATTGAGTTCTTACAGCAACCTGAACAAGTTTAGAAATGAATGTTGAACTACAGACGAGAACACTGAAGCCAGGTGTGGTGGTGCACACCTGTAATCCCTGTACCTGGGAGGTTGAGACAGAAGGATCACAGATTCAAGGCTAGCCTCAGAGATTTAGTGAATCCCTCAGCAACTAAGCAGGACCCTTTTTCATAATAAAAAGTAAAATAAGGCCTGGGATGTAGCTCAGGGGTAGACTGTGGATGTCATAAGCTCAACCTCCTCTTATAAAGAAGTATTGGTATATATTCACAAAGTTAACTTATTTCCCAGACAAAATTTGGTGTCTGCTACTGAAGCAATACATCTGAGTAATCTCTTGGAGAGAGACTACAAATGAAGGAAAAGCATTAGTGCTGGGAGTCCTGAGTCCCTGACCAGACCAAATATTTTCTTACACTATTTCCAGAGCCAGCATGCTAATTCTTTGGAGGAAGTAGTGGAGAAACTGACAAATTTTGCTGTAGGAAATGCCTGAGTAGAGAGGATTCATCAGGGAGGCTTTCACAAGAAAATGATTGAACGAGTTTCATTTCAGCATTATTTACACAGGTGAGAGAATGAATTGAAAAGTCTTCCTGCAGTAGAGAGAAGAAAGGATAATAAAAGTGTTAGGAATATGAACCTGCATGCCACGTGAACTTGGAATACTCAGTGTTTAAGAGGAATGTGTGCAGTAATGGCAGACGATGAAAATGGATATTCCTAAACAGATTGTGGCGGGCTCAGATTTATAGACAAATCAAGAATGTTGAACTTTACGCTCAAGACAATGGAGGGCCCTTTAAGGTATGTTAAGTTGGAAGTTAATTTTGCCACTTCTCTTTTTTTGTTGCATAGGAAAATCATTTCACAATGTTAGCACTGAATTGTGGTCTCAGATGTGAAATCATCATGGCGGTGCTCCAACCCATTTGTAATTGCTGTTCTCTTGGGTCAGGAAAGTGCACTTCTAATCTGATAATTCATGTTCATCTCCATCCTTGCTAATAGTTTAAGTGCATTTGCATTTTAATATGGGCTGAAAAGATATAGATGATTTAAATAATGAAATGATTCCAAATAAGGCAAATGAAATGATCGTGTAAATCTATGGGGAAGTGCACAGTTCATTAGTGTTAAGTATATTCACATATTTATAAAATGGATCTCCAGCAATTCATCTTAAAAAATCGAATTCTATGTCCATGAAACAACTCCATTTTCTCCCTCTCCCTGGTCACTGATAACCACCATTCTACTTTATGCATCTATGAATTTGAGTATTTTAGATACCTCATATAAATGGAACATACATTTTTGTCTTTTGTGAATGAACCATCTCTTGATAATTTTTAATATCTACTAAACTTTAGGAAGAGCAGAATTTTTTAGTGCCTACTAAACTTTAGGAAAGCCCATTTTGTTTGATTTTAGACTTTTCAACAAAAGAGAGTGGATTGACCCCAGATTAAAAGAAATATTTACACTCAATGATTGGTAATGTATTTTTTAGAAAATTTAATTAGCTATAGCTTTTTAAGTATAAAGTTTAAAATAAAGGTATAATAAAACGTTTTAATATTTCTGCTCATGTATTTAACAGCTTAATAATTAAATTTATGAATAATTATTAAGATCATGTTATACTTCAGGTACTGTTTTATTCTCTGGGGATATACCACCAAACTCTAGGAATTAATCTTTGATCTCATTAAGTTTACATTATAGAGAAGTGAGGTAAAAATTTAAAGAGACAGGGAGTTGGTAGGGAATTATAAGTGCTAAGAAGTATTGTGAAGACAGAATACTGTGAAGATATATCTGAGCTATACATTGAAAGAAGGAGCCAGCCAAGAAAAAGTAGACGAGAAACAGACCATTCCAGGGAGAGCTAGGAGCTACCATGAAGGCTCTGTGGCCGTGCAGTCCTAAACCTGAATTCATCTGGGACACCTAGTAACAATATGCTTAAGTTGTTAAAATATTTCTCCAAATTAGACTAAATGGTTTTGTTTATATTCTAGTGATAATTTTCCTTACGTTTGTATTGTAGAGATGGCCCTTAATTGTCTCAGGCAAATAGAATGAAAGAACATTTCGTCAGTGCATCCCATCAGTTGACCCCATTTCTAAACTTTGCTGAGCTGCCACCCAGACAGAAGCCTAAAGGGAGATCATATTGCTGAAAGCCATGTGTATATTGCAACACCTTATTTAGAGATGTGTACTGGTAGTGGAGGTAAAAATAGTAGTTATATTTGTACATTGTTATTTATAGATTAAGGTTCAATTAAAAGCACATTGTAGTCAGCATTGCAGGCTTTCAAAGAGATTAGGCATGAAATCCAGAGTGCATCATGTCTGAGCATGGGGGAGCAGCTGCCCCTCTAGCTCTCTGACCTAGACGGGAAAATCTGATAAAACTGACATAATTTTCTATTCTTCCTGTACTCCATATGCATCACTGAAGAATTGAATCCGACTCCCTGTGTCCCAGCGTTCCCTGGGAATAGCTGGCAGATCTGCTCTGCAGTTCAACATAGGCACCAGCCTCTGGGGAATGTGGCAGGCAGATGAACTTGGATGCTGCTCTAATTAAATCCCTGGAGGATGCCAATTACTAGGAGGAGCCACTGCCTCCCCCTTTGGACATTTGCATATGTACTGAGCATCAGAGGCATTTGTAGATGCAAATACCTGTACAACAAACATTATTAGCTTTGGGGTCTCATAATCTCCCCAGAGAATATCCCGAGAACGAATCTATGAGAAGTACATGAATTTCTTCCAATAGATTTTACGGGAGTCTCAAGTATCACTTGTCTCCCTGTGTATCATGAGTGTGGTTTTGTGGCCATTGGGCTAAATATCAGTTTCCTGGACATTGGGCTATTTGATGATAAAAATCAGAAGGAAAAGAAAATAGCATAGGCAGTGTAATTGAAAGGTAAATACATTATTCTAGGCACTATTACTAAGTAACTACACCAAGGTAGGCAAAATACTTAACCTCCTTGAAACTCGGGCTTTTAAAAATTATTATTTAGCCGGGCGTGGTGGCGCACGCTTGTAATCCCAGTACTTGGGAGGCTGAGACAGGAGGATCGCAGGTTCGTGGTCAGCCTCAGCTACTTAGTGAGGTACTTCGCAACTTAGTGAGATCCTGTTTTAAAATAAAGAATTAAAAAATAGGGCTAGGGGTATAGCTGGGAGGTAGAATGGCCCTGGGTTCAATCCCTAGTACCTCAAAAATTATTTATAAAATATACATAATCATATCCAGGTTCACAGTCTTGATTGCAAAATTTAACTGCTTCACATAGTGTGCTTCTAAATGAAATCAAGTTCCCCATAGCTTTGGAATTGAGTTAAAGTCATGTAAGGCTCTGTATACTTGTGTTGTTAGGCCTGCCTGTCTTCAGATTCATTCAGCAACCATGCTCCTCTCTGCTTACCAGTATTCCTAGACAGTTTTTGGGTGTTTAGTTAGCTTCTTTCCATAGATAGATAGGTAGATATTTGATGGTATAAATTTTCCTCTGATAATTTGTTTGGTTTTATCTTAATAGGTATTGCTACATCAAGTCTTGTAACTGATATGTTAAAATTTAATTAATTTTATTTTTATATTTCTCTTAGTCTCAAGAGTTGTTCAGACCATATGTTTCAACTTCTAGGTAGAATGCACTTTGTATGTGTGTTTCTATTGATTTCTATCTTTTTTACTTTCTAGGAAAGTATTATTTGTATCATGTATTTTTTTAAATTATGGAAGTTTTTCTTGTTGATCTGATTTCTAGTCATCTGTGCCTCTTTAACATTCATAAAGCATGTTTGATTTCAGTGTAATTCTAAAGTGGCCTATTAATTATGAAGTTTAAATCTGTATCAATTCTACTTTTTAATTTTAAATGAAGAGTGGAGAATTAAAATACTTAATTTTTGTTTTTTTAAATACTTAATTTTTGTTTTTTAATTTACTTCTCCTCTAATATTTTTCTGTTTTATTGAAATTGTTCCCGTGCTAGTGTATGCATAAATATTTATAACTCATATGTTTACTGGAGATTATATGCCTCAACATTTTGATGTATTCTGCTTTGCACTTTTTCACAGTTTTTGATCTGAATCTGACCTGTTCTTTTATACATGCTTACCTAGTACATCTTCATCCTTTTTTTAAAAAAAACATTCTGACCCCTTTGCTGGCCTCAGGCATGCTTCTTACATTCTTGGATACTTCATCATGTTAGGTTATGCTTTGTAAATTATGATTGTCTTTTCTCAATATATGACTTAATCACACTGATTTAAGATTGTTTCACAAAAGGTTTATTATATATATATATATGCATGAATGTGCCTATTCATACATTTCCACATGTACACTAAATATTCATGTATGTATACACAAAAATTGGCAATCATGCTGGGCTGAAGAAATGGAGATCAGAATTTACAACTAAAGTGGAATGCAGGACTCTGAGTTCTAGCCAAAAATAATTTCTACGAATTTGTCTGTGTGTGTGGGGTAGTGGTTTTGGGGACTGAACTCAGGGGCCTTCTAATTGTGAGCTACACCCTCAGCCCTATTTTAGTTTCTATTTTAAAGGTCTCACTAAGTTGCTGAGGACCTTGCTAAGTTGCTGAAGCTGACCTCAAACATGTAATTCTCCTGTCTCAGCCTCCCAAGTACTAGGCTTAGAGGTATGCCCCAACCATGCCCAACAATTTCTAATAAATAGAGAGCTCAAAAGCTATTTTAGACTGTCTAGCTACTCAGCTCATGAGTAGGGAGTCACACTCCTATAAAATAGATTTGGAGGGAATTTTCTCAAAATCTCCATTATGAACTTTGGCAAACAAAACAAAAACGACAGAGACTGTTGAAAGAATGAACAATGAAATAGATAAATCAATAATGAAATAGATAATATAGACATTGAAGAGACACAATGAGAGAAAACAAAATGAGAACAAGGACCAGATACCTAATTATAACAAAAACGTATGGAAAGCAGTCTTTATAACTCTATTGACCAAAGAGAACAAACGGGGAGTAATAGTGTAGAATAGCCTAAACAATTAGACAATTAGACATTAATGAAAGTAAAATTAATATTAAAATGGGGTGGGGTGGGAAGAGAAACAGAAGAAAAAGAGAAAAGAAAGAAAAAATGAGGGGAAGATAACAAAACTGAGAAGGAAGGAAATAGAGGGAAAAACAAGGTATTAAGAAAGACATAAAATTAGATTAAAATGTGATAAAATATCCCCTAGTCTAAATTAGCATTCTGCTTTGAAAAACCTGCATGGCACTCCAGCTGTGCACCTCACTTACACAGACCTCTTGCTGCCCTCCCCTGGCATGGTTGAGGCAGCTCTCGTAGCTCTGCAGTAGATGCAGACTGCTGGGCCCTCTGAGAGCACACAAGGGTGGTGCCATGGTGTCCCTGCCCTGGTGGCCAGGTCCCTCCCTGGCACAGATAGCAGCTCTGTGTGCACTTGAAAAGTCCTTAGTGTTCAGAGAGAAGTGCCATGAGCCAGGATGATGGGTTGCACCCAATTTAGAGGGCAGTCGAGGCTCTGTTCTTCTCCCTGTGAGGCAGCAGGCATCTCAGGCATGTCTTGGTGGCCTTCAGCTCGCCATGTATTTATCACTGTATGTATATATATTTCACTGAAAAAAATATATATATAATCAATGAACATTTCTGTCAACACTCAATACATTCTGCTGAGGCCGCACCATCACACAGGGTAGGTTGGCCAGGACAGAGTGGCAAGGCTTGCTAAGATTTCCGAGGGCTTGTTTTCTAAAGCAGGAAGCTCAGGAGTGACTGGGGATTGAACCCATGAGCATTTTACCTCCGAGCTACACCCCCGGCCCTATTTTTTATCCTTTATTTTGAAACCGGGTCTCACGAAGTTGTGGAGGGGCCTCACTAAATAGCTGAGGCTGGCCTCGAACCCTGATCCTCTGGTCTCCGCCTCCCAAGTACTGGGATCACAAGCGTGCGCCACCACGCCCGGCTTGCATTCCACTTTTGACCTGAGAAATGCAGAGCACTTCTTAAGGACTAGCCCACTATGCAGCTACCCATGTGACGAAGTTCAGACCTCCTTTCTGATCTGTAGCTGTTCCTGTGCTAATTTTCTCCACTGTGTCTCTCTCTCTTTTTTCCTCTGTGTCATTTTTCCCCCTTGCTGTGCCTGGGTGCTTCTGGTAAAGGATTGCACCAATCCACTCTTTCTCATTCTCTGTTTCGATAATCAGAATCTCTGAGTCTGTCCAAGTCTTCGGCAATCCAATAATAAACTTCAGTCTATTCCCTGAGTCACCCACCTCTCGGAGGAGCTGTTCTCTAGCTGTTTCAATTCTCAACTACACAGGAGCTGGAAGGTGCTGTCAGCTTCTACTCCACCATCTTGATCACTTTTCACTGTCTTTTAACAAGATTTTTCAAATTCATTGACTAGATTTTTCAAAATTGTTTTATTGCTGTTTTTTTTAGATTATTTTCTCTTTTAGGTTAGTACTTGAAGATTTTTTTGGCTCAAATTAGAGATCCTATTTTCCTATAACAGGTATTACAAAATGAAATGACTATAAAAGTCACACAGATAATGTAAATAAATCAGTAGTACAGGTCTAACAGCACAGACGAAAGCATGTTAAATATAATAATTCACAATTTCCACCTAAGCCATCAACACTAAAAATGTTTTAAGACACCAGGGCAACACACAGATACACATACATACATTTCTTTGTTACCATTAACCAGTAGGTCATAACGATTTCCATTGTAGATGCTGTCTCTATTTTTTATTTGGGGAAAAACTTTGGTTTTTGTTTGCTTGTATCTGTTCATTTATCATAAGAAACACTAAATAACATTCTGTACCCTAGTCTCAAAATTCTAGCAAAATTATCCCTCCTCTTTGCTGACCAAATTCATCTGATTGACTCTTTATTTTAAAATTTTATTGGTGCATTGTAATCATACATCTTGATTGCTTTCAGGGTGGTAGAAGTATACATGCCCACATTGGTCAATTAGCCCTCCCCCAATTCCCACCTGATTGACTCTTGTGTCACTCTCTGAATCAAAAGAATGTTGGCTGAAAAAATGAATGAAAAGAAAAAAAGTGCTTTAAACAACTAATAGACAAAGGCAACCAGGTGTGAGATTTGGAGATAGATATAAAAGAGAACCAAAAATTACGAAGCTAAGAGCTTCATATATCACACACATAGCATTTCTGCAGAGGCAAACAAAAACAAGATGCAAAATAAAGGAGTAAAATACTATTATTTAGATCTGCATGTCTGATTTCTTCCAGGAGCCTAAGCATATGACAAATTAGTATGAACAATGTTTTCAGCAGGTCTAAAAAAAAAAAGCTAAAACAGTATGTTTAGTGTGTTTTATAAAACAGATTAGAACCAGGGCTTATATGAGAAAGGATGAAAAAAGATTCAGTTCTTATCATTTTAAGAGAGGTTAAAGATAATTATTAAAAATTCCAAACACAAACTAAAATTATCTTATAGAAAAAGATATCTCTTTCCTGATGGATTGAGCTGGATTATTCTTTGCTCAGTGGAAGAGCTTCATATTAACTCAGTGGTTAAGTACTAGAGTATATTCAGATACTGACAATCAGCAAGGTGAGCAAAGGGATTTCACAGATGAATAAAATAGTTATTAAATATAACTCAGAAGACTTTTTCTACACTTCGTCCAAATCAATATGCATATCTATTTTTTATTAACTAAGGTTGTTACTTGATGTATTAGTGGAGTTAGCTGAAAACTCACATTTATCTCGAAAATATAACATACTATTTTTAAAGAAGACACAGAAAAGCAGAAAGAATGTCCCTTGCAGTTTAATTTTCAAATTATGCAATGGGCATCAAAATAGCATTACCAACTCATGTCTGTGTTTTTCTGCAGCTCAATATGATAGGTCAGCACTATTAAATGAGGGGTTCAACATTTGTAGTGCTTATAGGTAACTGTTTCTGAAGTTCATTTACTCTGATTGGATGTAGGGAGAAGGTGATATTGATATTCACAGAGGAAAAGAAAATAATTTATATAAAATTAAAGTCTTACCAATCAATGTGGAAATCATTGAAATAATACATATTTAGCTAATTTCAGAACAGTTTAAGTTAGCTTTTTCTCAAAAGTAGTTTCAGAAAAGAATTAAGCAAGCCGGGTGTGGTGGCGCACACTTGTAATCCCAGTACTTTGGGAGGCGGAGACCGTAGTATCTGCGTTCACATCCAGCCTCAGCTCTCGCTCTCTCTCTCTCTCTCTCTCTCTCTCTCTCTCCTTAGTGAGGCCCTCCGCAAATTCGTGAGACCCAGTTTCAAAATAAAGTATAAAAAATAGGGTTGGGGGTGTAGCGTGGAGGTAGAATACCCCTGGGTTCAACCCCTGGTACCGCATAAAAAAAAAAGAAAAGAATTAAGCAAACTCTGAATTCCTAGATAGCATTAATAATGTGTATTGGGTTAACTTCTCTCCTATGGAGAGATTTGAACCTTCCTTACTCCATAGTATATTGGCAAATAGGTTCATTTAGAAAAAAATTGAAATTTATAGAAATAAATCCTCAATCTACTGATTGAGGAAGATAAATCCAAGTAGATTTAATTTATGTCTTTACCTCTTAAGAAAATTAACCACAAATAGATAGACATTCATCTTTTCCCATATCATAACCACCATAAAGTAAGACAATAATAATTAATGACAAATTTGGAAAAATAATAATTTGTGAAAATATGTACAAATAGATCTCAAAGGCTAATAATTTAACATGTAGTGTAAACATAGCATAGCGATAATATTTTTAATTAATTCTTTCTTTCAAGAAAAGGCACATGTGCCTACAACAAACTTGTAATTATGTTCTAGTATGATAATTTGAAGATTACCGACTCTTGTGTTTTCTCTTTAAAACTATGATTGTTTCACCGATGGGGATGAAATGAAATAACTATTGTATCACATATGATATGATAAGATAGTATATGATATAACTGAGACATCTATAAAGTATTATATGATTTTGCAAGATGCATAACATTGTCATTAACACTATTAAATTTGACCATATGGAACTATAGATATTTAATGGGTGCCACCAGACAGCATCACAAATTCTGCCAGTCAGGATCTAACCACAAGACCATCTTAACTTCAAGGGATATTGTGATAGGCACTATTTTGTAGACAGATGATACTTCTAGAACTACGAGAGGAAAAGAACATGGGAATTGAGGATCACTCAAGTTTCTTCGTCACTATAGTTTTCTCGTTGTATGAAAATGGAAAGGCTTTGACAGAAAACAAGTGAAAACATTTACCAGGGTTCAAAACATTAAAACACATGAAATATGTAGATACTTATATTTTATCATAGAAGAGCCAAAAATTACATCAAGGTAAATGGAAGGAGTTGCAAATTAGGCAACATGCTGATCTGGCAGGACAGGATCTTATATGGTAGGTTAATAGTGGAATTTATACCATCTTTTCTAAGCAGCTGTTGAAGGACTTTGAGCTGTTTATTGAATGAACACAGCTGGGCTTTAGAAGGATTTCTCTGGCTAATGTATGTAAGACTGGGAAAGGAAAAGCGGACCAAAGATGATAAGCATCATTTTTTTTCATGAGGGATAGTGAACTAATATCCCTAATTTATGCCCATTAATAACATCTATAACAAAGTATCAAGTATAAAAACATGAAAGGTGCAATAATTTTAATATGCTCAGTTTGTTCCTTAATTGACTTTATAAAGGTAACATTTTAACTCTAAGCAAGTTTAACCCAAAAGAATATGTAAACGGGGGAAGCAGTGGGTATAGAATTTTTGCTAAAATTCGATATGTGTGTGTGTGTGTGTGTGTGTGTGTGTGTGTGTGTGTGTTGCTAGGGATTGAACTCAGGGGCATTCTACCTCCAAGTTACACACCCAGCCCTATTTTACTTTTTTATTTGGAGATAGGGTCAAGCTAGGTTGCTGAGAGCCTCACTTAAGTTGCTGAGGTTGGCTTTGAACCTGCAATCCTCCTGTCTCAGCCTCCCAAGTACTGGAATTAAAGGCATCTGCCACCATGACTGGCTTACATTCTTATAATGGTTAGTATAATTAATTGGCAAAATGATTCCAAAATTGAAAATATCAAAGATACTCTTGTTATAAGAAATGTTGATGTTTGAAAACTGTGTTTATATTTTAAGTACATAGCAATTTTTAAAATATGATAAAAATCTTATTTTGCAAAGTAATTAATTTTAGATGTTTTGTAGAATTGGATTTCTTTTAAATTCCCTCTTATAACTAGCTGAGGCAGAGGAGGAGAAAGTGTTTAAAGGGGAATCATCTGAAATGTGAAGTTATGTTGCTGATGGCTGTTTGGACATTCAGCTTTGTTGTTGTATCTAAAAGCCAATAGAGTGGTTCATAAAACTGATTGCAGTGCACATTTCAGAACTAATAAAACAAATTGAGTATTGATGATGTGCACAGGGCAAATCCAATTACATCTCACAAAGCTTTATATTGCTCTATTTCTTCTTTAATGATTTCTATTTATTTATTTCCATTTAAAGTTTGGGTAACAAGCCCAAAAAATGCACTGTGGGCAGGCGGAGTGTCTTGGACTTTAGAACCTGAAATCACAAGAGGAATTCTGGGTCTGCTCTTGGTAGCTCAGTTTCTGGACACGTCATTCAAACTTGCTGAGTTTCAGTCTTGTGGAATTAAACTTATAGCCTTATGTGAGGAGTAAAAAAAATAGCATATTTGCAAATATCTTTAAACTCTATGATGTACTAAAAGTAAATGATGTTTTATTAAGTTTTGTTTTGTTGTTGTTTCTGGGTATTGAACTCAACTACATCCTTCAAGCTATATTCTTAGCACTATTTTATTTTTTAAGCTTGACTTCTTGTGGGGAGGGGGTCTTTTCCTTTCTCTCTCTTGTCTTTTTTGGTACTAGGGATCAAACCCAGGGCATTTTGGTCTCAAGGCAAGTGCTTTGCCACTGAGCTACATCTCAGCACTATTTTTATTTTTTTGAAACAGGTTTCACTAAGTTGCTGAGACAGGTCCCAACCTGTGATCCTCCTGTCTAGGCACCAAAAGTACTGGAATTAGGCATGTGCCACCATGCCCGACTTGAATTATTATTATTTAAATAATAATAAATACACTGTATATGTAATGCGAAGGGCCAATGAAAAGCATAGATTATACACAAATACACCCACACAGGTATATTCAGAGATCGCATCCTTTGTTGGTGTCGGGGGCATCCATCGGTCTCTCGGGGCCAGCCAGAGAGAGAGAGAGATGCGAAGCTGACGGGGGGGCAGAAGCCAGACGGTTGGACAAATAACCATACCTCCAACCGGGAGTCAAGTCTGGCGAGAACTCGTTTATTAGAAAGCCACATCTCTCTTTTATAGTAGAGGCAACATAGGAAGTTCGCAATTAGTAGGGTGTGGCACCATGCTCTCCTGGGATCTATCATAGGTAGAGGCACCTGTCGTCTGTGAGTAACTACCTATCACAGCCCTCCTGAGGCTACCTCCGGGACTACCTGCAGGACCTCCCCCTGAGGAATTCTCCAGCGCCATCTTTGCCATTAATATGCTGAATTACTGCCACGTGGGAGAGGCCCGGTACTACAGAGCAGGCTTCTGCCAGTCCACCAGGCCCTTTCATGGCACTGGGTAGAGGGCCCAGCAGTTGGGATTCCCCAGCTGACTCACCTTGCTATTTCTAAAGACATTTTGGAAGGATAGGAGGAATGTTCTTTTCAAAGCTTTCCCAGAATTCCAGCACAGTGCCATGTGATCAGGAATATAATATTTTATGCTTCATGATGCCCAGGCTGCCTGCTGCTAGGATGACAAATGCCACAGTGCCACAATGCTGCTGCCTGGGAATCAGAAACATAATTAGCAGATACTCACAAGACAAGTCCACGACAGCCCCCCTTTCAATACCTACACCTGCCCGACACTGTCATAGTGAGGCTCATCTGCCACTTGAACATTGATCAAAAGTCTCGCTGGGGCTTGGAAAACTGTGCAGTGGTTGTCGTCGCAGACCTGGCACAGTCCTACAAATGGGATCGAGGACACTGTGAAATACCCAACATCTGCTGCTTCCCTAAGCAACATTTTGTGTTATTTAATTCCATAGGCCTATTTGCAGCCTCTTAATTTTCTTATGCTAGGGATTAATCATTCATGAAAATAATAATTATAAAACTCGTTTAAAAGCTTGGGGGAAAAATTGAGGCCTCTTTTGATAGGCATTTCTCCTGAAAGAAAAGGGGGAAAAAACTTATGCTCAGAAAAACTTCAAAGCTAGATGTTCTAAAATTGATATGGCCTCATTTTTTTCTCCAATAAAATTAAACACGCTGCTAATCATTTAAACAATGGTAGGTAAAGAGAGGGCTTTGTAAATTACTGTCTCTAGTACAGTATGCTTGCGAGAAAATGGAAAGAGTGGGCTTATTTTAAAGATTATGTGGAAAAGTAAAGCTCAAATAAGCAGAACAAGATTATCAAATAACAAAATATAAAAATTGGAAGAAAATACTTAGAGACATCATTTTGTCCACAAGAATTCGTTTCAGATTTTAACACTGGCATCCCAAAGCGTTGATGCTTCAGCACGGACTTTTAAATTCTCACTTTCAGATGAAAATTTGGATTCCTTTTTTTCTACAAATCTATTTAAAAATCACATGCTGAGCTCAAATTTGCTTTCCTGTTATTCCCACTGTATACAGTTCAAAATTTTCATATATAGTGCAATAAAGTAAATTTAATACCTCTTGTACTTTATTTTAGTTTGGGGAGAACTACTGTGTAAACTGCAAATATATTTTCATTTTTAAATAACATTCGATTAAATGGCCACTTCAAGATAATTTTCCAGTTTTAATTCTCACAAAATTTGACTGACTTAGGCGTGTTACCCTTAATTTACAAATAAATTTTCAGATCTAGCAAGCGATTTTCTCAAAAATAATATTATGGAGAGTTTGTTGAAATCCTACTCCTCAATAGGTGCTAAGCACCATCTATTTTAAGTCTTCACAATAACTCTATGGATCTGTTCCAAAATATATTCATAATATAGTCAACAGCATGAGTCACAGGGTGGCTAAGAAACTTCTCCATTGTCAGAGTTTGTAAGCTGCAGAGTCAAAGCCATCTGAATAGAATTTGTAGAGTTTTCCTAAAGCATCTCACAAGTGCTTATCTTCACCTAGGTCAAGTACTATATTACATATGATAGGCATAAAAATCAACATAACATAGTGGCTGCAATCAAGATAACTTAGCATGAACAGTAAAGAGGTATTTATATCGACAAATGCAATAAAACTTTGCATGGACCGTAATAGATAAACGCACATCTTAGGTATATGGGGCATAGGGACTTACAGACAGTAGTACTGACTTTCACTTTACTTGTGGGGACCAGAGAAGATTTAATGAAACATTTAACACCTGTTTTTGAAGGACAGGTTGGTATTTCTTTCTAGCAGTAAATTTAGAATCAGGCATAGACTTTTCTGCACAAAACTGAGGAAATGTGAAACAAAAGATAGAAGGGAGAAATTACAAATATTTCTATGTATCCTATGGCTTGGGCTTAAGTAGATAGTTAGTTGTACTTGACCAGATAGAAGACTGATAGGGAGGGGCAGGTTATTTAGGGCCGTGTCTGATAGGGTCAAAGCAGTCCTTCAGTTGGGAATCATTTAAATTTTTTGAGCAAAACAATGTGATTCACTGAATTTTGTTCATACATCTTTATAGAGCTTGATTCATCGAGCCAATTTATTTATGCCAAGTGATAATGAGTCAGTAAAGATAAAACCCGAGAAAAATTCTGTACTCGTGGAGCTTTTCTGTGATTAGAATTTTAGTAGGATAGTCTTCAAAATACTGAGGAGAACAAAGTGTGAGGGACAAGGCCACAGGCAGGGATACTAATTTGAAACCATTAAAACTCTTCAAATAATAGATATGGCCTTAAATTTAAGTATTATTATTAGGAAAGAAGAAAAGGTGATCTAGAGTTATAGTTTACAGGATTGATGGATGACAGGATTTGAAACTAAGAAGTGATCTCAAAATTATGTCCGAGCATAGACAGAAGCTTATCTGTATTCCATTCCATATATATAATCTTTACCCTGGGTGTCATTCCATTCATATAATCTTTACCATTACTACATTAAAAAGTTAATACTGGCTCCTAGATATCACTTAATATCTATTCCATAATCAAGTATGCCAAAATGTCTCAAAAGTTGTTTTATGACTGTGAATTTCAAATATCATCCACCCTCTGCATTTAGTAATTATCTCTGAATCTAATTCTCTATGAACCTAGGCAAAGCTTATTCTTGATCTTCTCTCTCCCCCTCTGTCTTTCTATGCAATTAACTTTTTATAACACACCAAGCCCATTATCTGTAGAATATTCCACATTCAAGATTCATCTTCCAAACTCATGTAGTTGACCCAGTACAGTTTGTTGTAGCTGTAGGGCTGAGTGCCTCATTTTCTTGCTCATTGTTAGCTCGAGGCTGACTGCAGAGGCTGACTTTAGCTCCCTGCCATTTGAGAGTCCCCAACCGGACCATTGACTTTCTCAAAGTCAGAAGCCAGAAAAGGAACAAGAGACTCCAGTCAGTTGGGCAGAGCCATATTATGATCACCATACATGTGCCTTCACATAGATCCTGTCGCCTTTGCTAAATTCTGTTGGTTATAAGCAGGGCCTGCAGTGGTGCATAATCCTAGTACTTGGGAGACCGAGACAGGAGCGTCACAGGTTCCAAACCAGCACAGAGTAACTTAGAGAGACATAGTTTCAGAATAAAACTAACTAAATAAAAAGGGTTGGAAGTGTAGCTCAGAGGCAAGAACTGCCTTGGGTTCACTCTCTAGCACCACACACACACACACACATGCACACACACACACGCACACACACACATGCACATGCACACACACACACACTCATGCACACACACATGCATGAACAAGTAAGTCACAAGAACTATCCACAGTCTGGGGATCAGGGATAGGATGACACAGGACATGAACACCTGTAGGAAAGGATCAAGGTGCTCCCTTTACTTATTTATTTATTTAGCGCTAATGGAGATTGAACCCAGGGGTCTTTTATCCTAGTCCTTTTTATGTTATTTTTTATATTTTGAAACAGGGTATTGCTGTAGATGGCAGATGGCCTCTCTCAGTTGCTGAGGCTGGCCTCATACCTACAATCCTCCTGTCTCAGCCTCTCAAGTACTGGAATTACAAGCATATGCCACCATGCCTGGCAAGGTGCTGCTCCTTTTAGAGTTTCTGCACAGTTCACTTCCATGGAAGAGGGGGCACAAGGACAGTACTCAGACTACTCTGAGTATATTCATCTACTTTTACATTCCCATGAACTTATTTTTGATATTTTCACCTACTTGCCTGACTTCAGCCATTGCCTACTTCACATTATCCAATACATTGCAACTCAAGATCTCTCACAAAATTCAGGTGAGCTTCTCACATTGCCCGTTATTCATCACTGTTTGAATGTCCTATCAGGGCCTTAATTATAACATGCCAAATCATTTTTAATTTTGCTTCTATACATGCTTGTGCTTCTCTTGAAATCCCCACACTGTTGATTCTGCCATCATCTCTAATGATCTAAAATAATTATTCCTTCTTTCTTACTGCATACTGACATTTAGATTTTCAGTTCCACAGGCCCATCTTCCATGGTCTGTCTCAAGTCTTTCTCTATTATTTTTTTCAACTGCTTTGCTGGGTCCCACCTCATTCTTCCTAAAATCAAATGGAAGCTTGTGTACCACGTTTTCTTACCTCCTCTCTATTGTTACTCTCTTTAAATTAATTTTCCCCAGCAGTGGGGACTACTAATCTTTAAGCACTGATAAAATTATATTATCCTGCTCAAAACCAGTTAATGGATTCCTATTGCCTGCAGGGTATTGTTCATATCTTTCATTTAATAAAATAGTCTTCCATAATCCCTTCATATCCTGCCTTTTCAGATTTATCTCTTGCTACTTTTCCTTACAGAGTACAATGTTTCATAGCAGATTCCTTTTTAGTCTGCAAAGGTATCACATTATTCTCCATTCCCATGCATTGCTCTTGGAACATTATCTTTAGATGCCCTTAGCCAGAAGGGATCTTAATTCCCCTGAAGTTTGATAACATTTGTACATCTGTTATATAGAACTTCTTGACCTGTATTTATTTTTGTGTCTTCCCACCCATTTTTGTAGAAGAACTGATGTTCATATGGTTTAGACTCACCCATGAACCTGAATATGATGACAGGCACACAATACCCACTGAATATCTATTTACTAAATTAATGATATTCAATTCAATCAATGAGTGTTACATAGAGAAGACAGAAATAGACTTATTACAAATTCATAAAAGATAGTACATTCAAAATGTAGAAAATCAACTCTGAATATTACATTGTATTTATGTTGTGCCTTTGTTTATGTATAGTCACATATTCTAGCTGTATTAACAAACCCAAAACAAATGGTTAAAGCTTTGATCCTAGCAATGTCATCACAGTTATTTCTTTGGTTTTTCATTAGAACAACTTTCATAATACAATAAAAATGATCCATGTCTTAGAACCCCAAGAAGAGCGCAGGCCAAGCAGGTGTACAAAACGTAAGCTGAGATTATAAGGCATTTTTGTAGAACATTTTGCTCACCTGCCATTGCAACATCTAATTTACATCAATTCTTAATGATAAAATGAATCATTAAAATTTACTTTGCTCAAGGCTTAGCTGTTTAAATTGTGTCATGAGAAAGAATAAAAAAAAACAAATAATAAAAAAGCTCCCTTCCTGCCACCGGGCTGTGAGATGGCATTACAAGCTGGTATACCTTTAATAATGTAACACGCAGTAAAATATCCACATACGGAAGTGTTATGTCATTTACTGCCTTATAAAACTGTAAGTGCCCTCTTAAAGTCAGTATATTCTGATACTTTCTACCTACAGATCTCATACTGAAATCCACAGGAGTTAGGCATTAAAAATTGAAAGCAGAATGCAGCTCCCTGAAATGGGATAATTGGAACCTAGTGAAACATCTCAGGGATGGGTGTAGTAACAAGTAGGCTGCTGGCAAAACATGAGTAATCTGGGTGCTGTATTTAAATTTTTAACTGACCCTTTGGCAGACTGAGCCTTGGAGTACCACCTTCAAAGAAATAAGACCTTTGTTTTACCATCTTGTGCGGTTGTCAAGACTATCAGCATTCTACCAACGTTACTCAATAAAATAAAATAAAATGTAACCAAAGGGCTTCACAGGTACTATCCACAGTAGTTGGTATTTTTCAGGGTTCTTATACACAGCCATCAGCTGTCATAACAAAACTCCTGATAAATTACAGTGAACCATGCAGCCATACTTTGTGTACATAATTGGAACAAGCGTAGTTTCTATAAGTTTATCATGTATGCTGTCCCATTAAGGAATGACTTACAGCACTCAATTTTCAAAACATAAGTCTATGGACACATAACTATATTTCAAAATCAGAAATGACTCTACTGTCCTAACCGAATAACCTTCTCTGTTAGAGCATTATTCCTAAAACATGTTTTGTGTTTGCATGTCTCCAGTCAGGGAAGACCTTGCTAATCCAGTGGAAAAGGGTGCTTGGCATAAAATATAAGGATTCTAGGAGAGCGCCATGACAGAACAAGGAGGTTCCTCAATATATTTGGTGCAATGCTCATTTTTCTGAGGCTGTATGGTGAACGACACTTATATGAATGAAAAGAGACCTCTGGCAGTCAAAGCCTCGAGGTCTACACACTGCTTTGATTTGAATATACATGGTTCCAGGGAAGCAAATTCTGTTAGATATGTGTGAACTGGTTAACCTTAAACAAAACCACTCTGTCGCACTGGACCATGGCAAAAAATAATTAGGTGACAGTAATGGTGTAACTACAGTGATTAAAGCAATTATACACTTAAGCATTTGGTGTGTGTTCAAACAGGCATTCGTAAGAGTTTGGGATTTCCTTTTAAAAGTTCTAGAAACAGAAAAGCTTTGCATCTAGAAAGGTTTACTTATGTTTCTGTCCAGATTGTCTTTTTTGGTTCCTTTCAGTAGGATAATTTTTTGCTCATTAAAAAAATGTTACATTCAGAAGCATAGCTTTGAAATCACAATAGTTCATAAATCAGCACATTATGTCGAGACTTTAAAATTAAAATGCAGGGCAGGTGGATCCAAGATGGCGACCAAGGGAGATACCATGCTACGATCTCTCTGAGACTTGGATCTGAATCGCCATGAAAGCAACTTCTCAATAGGAGAAGAAAAGCGACCAAAACTTGAAGTAAACAAAAAGTTTGAAACATGATGGAATCAAAGCCAGAAGACAAAACAGAGGAAAGTAAAAAGCTCCAAGCATCTTATCTAAGGGATGGCAGCGGCACCATCTTGGCCAGACCGCGCTGGCCGCTCCCGGCATTGAGGCTCCACACGCCGCCAGCAGAGAAGCCGGGGACCTGCTGTGAGTCCAACTGCAGATCAGCAGAGACAAAAGCAAGCAGCGGCTCCTCCACACTCCACACACCAAATGGCGGCGGCCACAGTGCTGCAGCGGCGCCATCTTGGCAGGACCTTACTGGCGGCTACCAGCATTGTGGCTCCTGTACAAGACCAGCGGAGATGCCAGTGACCTGTTGTGAGTCCAGCAGCTGCAGAATAGCAGCAGAGAAGGCGACCAGCGACTCGCCCCACGCGCGACACAGACATGAACTGCTGTGATGGCAGAAGCGGCAGCGGCGCCATCTTGGTCAGACCGTGCCGATGACTACCAGCATTGCGGTTTCTGCAGGCCACCAACAATGCCAGGGAGCTCTTCTAAAACCAGCACTGCAGAGCATCAGCGACAAAAGCGAGCAGCAGTTCGATCCATGCTCGGGAGAGTCCTCAGTACCCAGAGGCCTGACCAGAACCTGCGGCAGCGGCTGAGCCCCCCCACCCGAGATTAAGAGCAGCGCTCAACGAGACCATAAGTCAACAAGTCTCCCCAGGGGAGACCACCCAGCATGGCCACAGGGACTCGCGGGGTCTGAGACGGTGCGGATTGTCCCGGTGGAGGTGGGAGTCGGCTGTGGGACATGGTAGATGCATGGATAAGCAGACAGTCCCTGGCGACATTTGGGTGGGACAGACTTGCAGCCTGCAGGTCCCAGCACCCTTATATAGTCCCCAGGAATTGCCAAAGGACATACAGTTATGGTACCTGGGGAAAAATGGACCACACCAGCCCTCTCTGTGGAAAACGTGGAGTTCTGTGTTTGCACAGAATCGGGGCAAAGCAACACCCACTGCTTCTGTAGGCAAAGAGAGACACAAGCCCAGGGCCCCCTGCTGGTGACACCTGCCATAGGTGTATACAGAGAGAGACATAGGGACAGCCCAAGTGGAGAATGCGGAGACCCAAGCTTGCAGTGAGAGGGGCAATAGCGGCACTGGTCACTTGCACAGGTAGTGAGAGGCACCAGGCAAGGGTCCCAATCACTGAAAGAGACCAAGAATTGGGCTGGCAAATGGACATTATACCAAGCAAATGAGAATAACCATTCAGTAAAGGCTGTTCACCTTTAAGGCTCACCTAGTAGCAACTATCTACCTCCAGGATAAGAAACCATAAAGGGAGAGGGATTAGAAATAGGATACCTACAGAGTGAGAGAGAGAGAGACAGACAGCTACCAAAAGCAACAAAGGTATAAAAATAAGAAACCTGAAATCGTGAAAAGGAAGAATAGCAAAGAAACAATGAGCCACCACAATCCCACAACAACAGAACCCGCCAACTCATAAGTGCAAAGATTGCCAGAAGGACAATTCAGAATTTCAATAGAGGAAATGATACAGGATTTCCAAAAACAATTCAGAGAGAACCTGAAAGCAATGAAGGATAAAATAAGCAAAGAATCTGACACCCTGAACAAGAATCAAAAAGAATCTCTGAAGGAGGTGAAGGATGCAATAATTGAAATGCATCAATACAGACGATCAACAATAGACCAGACCACATGGAAAACAGAATCTCACTATTAGAAGATGACCTCTCCAAAAATGAACACATAGTATATACATTAGAAAAAACAATTCGATGGCATGAATTGGATATTGAAGAGATCTCAGCCAGTCTTAAAAGAGCAAACCTAAGAATAATAGGCATTGAAAAGGGATTAGAAGCTGAAACTAAAGGAATCAATAATCTATTCAGAGAAGTAATATTAGAAAATTTTCCAAACATAGAAAGAGAGGTCAATACACAGGTACAGGAAACATATAGAACCTCCAATAGAAAGGATCAGAGAAGAGGTTCACCATGCCACATAATAATCAAACTGACTAATGTAGAGGCCAAGGAGAGAATCTTAAAGGCAGCGAGAATAAGGGCAAGTAACATTCAGAGGGAAACCAATAAGAATCACTCCCGACCCTCCAAACCAAGTCATGAAAGCCAGGAGGGCCTGTAGTGATATATTCCAAACTCTGAAAGAAAACAAATTCCAGCCAAGATTTATCTATCCAGCAAAGATATCTAACAAGTTTGATGGAGAAATAAAAAACCTTCCATGACAGACAGAAGCTGGAAGACTTTATGTCTTCCAAACCAGCACTAGAGAAAATGCTCAAAGAGATTAATTACAAAGAAGAAATAATAAGGAAATGCGAGAACCAGAGAAACAGTGATTTTCATCAAACAAACAATTAGGCAAAGAACAAACACTACCTCAAACAAAAATTAAATATCAAAATGTTAGGAATGAAAACCCATCTCTCAATAATCACACTGAATATATATGTCCTCAACTCCCCAGTCAAAAGACATAAGGTGGCACAATGGATTAAAAATCACCATCCATCTATATGCTGCCTGCAAGAAACACACCTTACAAGTAAAGATACGCACAAACTAAAGGTGAAGGGATGGAGCAAGGTAATCCATGCTAACGGAACTCGAAAACAAGAAGGAGTAGCAATTATGATATCAGACAAATTAGACTTCAAACCTAAACTTATCAGAAGAGACAAAGAAGGTCATTTCTTCCTGGTAAAAGGAACAATCCAGCAAGAGGATATAACAATAGCCAACATTTATGCCCCAAACATAGGTGCAACCACTTTCATAAAAGAAACTCTTCACGACATTAAATCACACATAGATCCCAATACAATAATATTGGGAGACTTCAACACACCTTTCACACCACTAGATCAATCTTCAAGACAAAAGGTCAGTAAAGATGCCTCAGACCTAAGGAACACCATAAACCAAATGGACCTAGTAGACACATACAGAATATTCCACCCAACTACAGCTGAATTCACATTTTTTTCAGCTGCTCATGGAACCTTCTATAAAATAGACCATATCCTAGGCCACAAAGTGAGTACTAGCAAGTTCAAAAAATGTAATACCCCACGTCTTTTCAGACCATAATAGAATGAAACTAGAAATCAACTATAAGAAGACCCAGAGAAACCTCATAAACATGTGGAGACTGAATACCACACTGCTGAATGAGGAATGGGTAAAAGAAGAAATAAGGGGAGAAATTAAGAAATTCCTAGAAACAAATGAAAACAGAGACACAACGTATCAAAATCTCTGGGACACCCTGAAGGCAATATTAAGAGGAAAATTCATAGCACTGAGTGCCCACATAAGAACAGAAAATCACCAAATAAATAACCTAATGACACACCTCAAAACCCTTGAAAAACAGGAACAGTCTAACCCCAAAGCCTGTAGAAGACAGGAAATTATTAAAATCAGAGCAGAAACCAATGAAGTAGAGAATAAAACAATAATACAAAAAATCAATATAACCAAAAGCTGATTCCTTGAAAAAATAAACAAGATAGATAAACCACTAGCTAACCAAAAGAAAGAGAGAATCAACCCAAATTACTAAAATAAGAGGTGAAACAGGTGATATTACCACCGACAGCACAGAAATCCAGAGGATTATCAGAAACTACTTTTACAAACTATCCTCCAACAAAATGGAAAACCTAGAAGAAATTGACAAATTTCTAGACATGTACAACCTTCCTAAGTTGAATAAAAAAGACATAGAAAAAAATTTTTTTGTGGTACCAGGGATTGAAACCAGGGGCGTTTTACCTCCGAGCTACACCCCTGGCCCTATTTTTTATACTTTATTTTGAAACCAGGTCTCACGAAGTTGCAGGGGGCCTCTCTAAGTAGCTGAGGCTGGCTGCGAACCCGGATCCTCCGGTCTCCGCCTCCCAAGTACTGGGATTACAAGCATGCACCACCACACCCGGCTCAAGAAGATACAGAAAATTTAAATCGACTAATAGCAGTTAAAGATATTGAAGCAGCAATAAAGAGCCTACCATCAAGGAAAAGCCCCGGTCCAGGTGTTTTCCCAAGTGAATTTTATAAAACCTTTACAGAAGAACTAATCCCAATACTCCTCAATCTGTTCCATGAAATAGAAAGAAACGGGACACTCCCAAACACATTCTATGAAGCCAACATCACACTAATACCAAAACCCAATAAAAACAGCTCAAGAAAAGAAAACTACAGACCTATATCGTTGATGAAATTAGACACAAAACTTCTAAACCAAATTCTAGCAACACGCATTCAAAACCACATCACGAAAACCATACATCGTGACCAAGTTGGGTTCATCCCAGGGATGCAAGGCTGGTTCAACATAGGAAAAACAATCCATGTAATCCACCACATAAACAGAACTAAAGACAAAAATCACATGATCATTTCAATAGATGCTGAAAAAGCATTTGACAAAATCCAACACCCATTCATGATAAGAATACTGCAGAGAAATGGAATAGAAGGAACATACCTCAACATCATAAAGGCAATATACAATAGGCCCACAGCCAACATCATACTGAATGGGGAAAAACTTCAAGGGTTCCCTTTAAAAACAGCAGCAAGGACCGGACACCCCCAGGCATCTCTGCCGCGCACACCACACCGCCGGCCCCTGAGCCACCTTGTCCGGGCCGCCCCCGCGCCAGGTACCGGACACCCCCAGGCGTCTCCGCGCGCGCGCCTCACCTCCGGTCCCTGAGCCACCTGGGCCGGGCCGCCCCCGCGCCAGGTACCGGACACCCCCAGGCGTCTCCGCGCGCGCCACACCGCCGGCCCCAGAGCCACCTGGGCCGGTCCGCCCCCGCGCCAGGTACCGGACACCCCC
>PVJS01028579.1:0-25405 GCA_004027185.1 Glis glis | reverse complement strand
CTCCCCGGCCATGCCGGCGGCGGGGCCCGCGCCCGCGCCCAGGCCGGGCTCCCTCGCCCTTGCGAGGCTCCGCCGCCCGTGGGGACCGGGCCGTCCCGCCGGGCCTCCGCGTCCGGGCGCCGCGCTCGGGAGGTCGACCCGCCGCCCTGCCGGGCTCGGCGGCCTCTCACGCAGGCTGCCTGCTGCCGCGCACACTGCCCCTTCTCCGCGCAGGTAGCGAGCTCGGCGGGGCCGCCCGCCGCCCGGCCTGCCGCCCGGGGTGCCGCCGTTGGGTGCCCGCCGCCACCCGCCCGCTGGGCTCCCCGTGGCAGCCGGGCTGCGTGGGACCCAGGGCCGGCCTCGGTTGGGGGCTCACGAGGAGCTTTCGTAATGACTTGCTTGTCGGGGCTGTCCCTCGATTATTATTATTAATTATTATTATTTTTTGGTAACCAGCTGCCCCATCCTGTGGGGATGGAGAAAGAGGGCCTTAGGATTGGCCGGTCTTGTGATTCGTCACCTGTTAAGTTCATTGCATTTACTTTTAGCATTTCTTTTTAAAGTTTTAAGAACAGTTGCCAAGGCTGTCAAAATACTCATTTTTTAATTTATTGAAATAAAAAATTAGGGAGTTGTAGCTAACTATCGTTTGGATTTGGACAGAGTGAAAACAGGAGTAAGTTGAAAAGTCAGCAGAATTTTTGAAATTGGAGATAGTTTTAAAGGAGAAACTCAATTCCGAGGGGGATTAGTAAAAATACTGGATGTAACCCTTATCTGAAGATCAGCCTTTGGGTGGAGAAAGGGGGAAGTAGTATGCTGGAAAAAAAAAAGAACCTTTGGTAGGTGTTCTTTGCCTTTTGGCACAGACGTTGGTGATGGCAGTAGTGGGATCCAAAGCTTGTTTGTCTTTGACAAAGACAGCTCTGGTTTCTAGTTAAGCAGCAACCTAATCAGCTTATCCTCTTGTGCAAAACTGGTTTTTGCTCAGTGTATTTGAACATTAAATCCAAGAAATAAGGAAAAGTCGAAAACGGCATTAAGCACTATATCCAAACATGCTTAGGAGTTTTTTAGTCCCTTGGACAGCACCATGAAAATTTGGTTTTAGCACATGTAAAAGATTTTAAACTCAAGCTGGTCAGTTGTGAACATTTAAGCAACTTTTTTTTTTCCTTTTCCTTTTTACATTTAAGCAAAGAGGCTTTTAAAAAACCATGGCAGATGTGGATCCGGATACATTGCTGGAATGGCTACAGATGGGACAGGGAGATGAAAGGGACATGCAGCTAATAGCCCTTGAACAGCTATGCATGCTGCTTTTGATGTCCGACAACGTGGATCGTTGTTTTGAAACGTAAGTACATTCCTTCATCATCCTCCTTTGGGGTTGCTGTGGTGACATCTGTTTTCAACCATTTGCTGACTTCAGTTTATATAGAAACTTCTCTAGTACATTTTAAGACATTTCCTTTTACAGATTTCTGAAGCTTTATATTTACAGTTTTCTGAGAAATAAAAAGTGGCAGGTGAAGTAACTCTTGTAACAATAGTTGTGATTATGTAAATTCATATTTGTTGAATGATTGGGAATTAGGAATACTAATATTAACTCATAGCTTGGCTGATTCATTTTAAAAATATGTCATAAGCTGGGGAGAATACAAATATCTTCTTTAAAGTTGTTTTTGTACCATGAAACTGACTTGTAGAATAAGAGAAATGATAACGAACATATGTTTTGAACTGCCCATTTCTTCGTTGGTGTTAAGTCAGATGACATTATACATTTGTTAAAGCAAGTTTATAAATTTCATTTTGGGATGGTACAAATTGGATGTAAAACTTACAGCATACTTTTTGGAACGGTAGAAACATTTTGGTCTGTGGAGAGTTTGAACAGTTTTATTCAGAGATTATAACAGAATTTGTGCAGAAATGTGAAAGAACTTGTTATTAGGCCATTAAAGCAATGTTTTTCCTCTTATATAAGTGATACTGGTCCAGTCAGATTAAGCATTCTTCTGAATGTTGAACATCCTTGGTTTTTACTGTTTAATTTATATTTACAGTTCTGAATTTCAGTAATTAGTCAAAACTGATGTTTGTTTTAATGCCATTTTAAGGTAGCTAGTAGAAAATGTTTGCAATATTGACCTAAAATTTGGTATAATAAATGTCTTTGAGGTGGGAATAAAGACTATATTAGTTACTATATTGACAGTGTATTCTTACTTTTTATTTTTTAAGTTTTTTTGTGGTTGTGGGAATTGAACCCAGGACCTCATGCATGTTAGGTAAGCTCTCTACCATTGAGCTACATGTCTAGCCCTGACAAAGTGTTTTTAATTATTTTCTCTTTTGATTTTTAAATAATTTTTGGTTGTAAATATTGTTAAAACAGTATTATTTTGATTAAAAACTTTATAAAGTTTCCAAATCATGGTGAGTAGTCCACTTATTTTAGCTAGTTTTTTGTTATCAGCAGACTCTTGAGGACCTAAGAATAATTTATGTTGACACTTGTTGACACCTTTTAAGGAAGATTTATAGAAAAGTGAAGTAGAGGGCCAGGCGTGGTGGCGCACGCTTGTAATCCCAGTACTTTGGGAGGCAGAAATCGGAGGATCCGGGTTCGTGGCCAGCCTCAGCTCTCTCTCTCTCCGTCTCTCTCCCTGTTTCTCTCTCTCTCTCTCTCTCTCTACTTAGTGAGGCCCTCCGCAACTTCGTGAGACCCGGTTTCAAAATAAAGTATAAAAAAATAGGGCCGGGGGTGTAGCGTGGAGGTAGAATGCCTCTGGGTTCAATCCCCGGTACCGCAAAAAAGAAAAGTGAAGTAGATTTTTGAGTATTCATGTTTCATTAGAGGATATTCATTAACCTGGGTTATTTTTGGTATTTTACTATTTTTTTTGTGGAACTGGGGATTGAACCTAGGGACATTCTACCTCCAAGCTACATCCTCAACCCGAATTTTTATTCTTTATTTTGAAACGGTCTCACTAAGTTGCCCAGGGCCTAAGTACCTGAGGCTGGCTGTGAACCTGCAATTCTCCTATCTCAGCCTCTCAAGTACTGGGATTACAAGCATGCGCCACCACTCCTGGCTTTTTGGTATTTTAAAGAGTCATATGTGGGGCTGGGGATGTAGCTTGGTGGTAGACTACTTACCTAGAATGTTCAAGGCCCTGGGTTCAATCCCCAGTACCACAGGAAAAAAAAAGGCTTACTTGATAGTCAAATCAATTATCATTTCATATCTTCTATTTAGTAGTCACATGTAGAAGAGACACTTGTAATTTGTATTTTTAAAATTTTTATTTAATTTGCCATACTGGGGATTGAATTCAGGGGTGCTCTACCACTGAGCTCCATCCCCAGCTTTTTTTTTTTTTTTTTGTGGTACCGGGGATTGAACCCAGGGGCGTTCTACCTCCAAGCTACACCCCCGGCCCTATTTTTTATCCTTTATTTTGAAACCGGGTCTCATGAAGTTGTGGAGGACCTCACTAAGTAGAGAGAGAGAAAAAGGAGGGAGAGAGAGAGAGAGAGCTGAGGCTGGCCGCGAACCCTGATCCTCTGGTCTCTGCCTCCCAAAGTACTGGGATTACTAGCTTGCGCCACCACGCCCGGCCCCAGCCTTTTTTAATTTAACTTTGAGACAGGGTCTCACTAAGTTGCCAAGGCTGGCCTCAAACTTGAGATCCTCCTGCCTTAGCCTTCTGAGTAGCTGAGATTACAGGCATGTGCCGATGCACTGGTCTTGTAATAGCTTTTTTGTGTAATAGCTTTTTTGGGGATTGAACCTAGGGGCATTCTACCTCTTGAGTTACACCCCAGCCCTTTTTTATTTTTATTTTTTGAAACAGCATCTTGCTAAGTTGCTGAGACTGCCCTTGAACGTGTGAGCCTCCTAAATACTGGGATCACACACCTGGCTTGTAATAGTATTTTTTTGGGGGGGGTGATACTGGAGATTGAACCCAGGGGCATTCTACCTCCTAGTTACACCCCCAACCCTATTTTTTATTCTTTTTTTTTTTTTGTGGTACTGGGGATGGAACCAAGGGACATTCTAACTCCAAGCTATGCCCCGAGACCTATTTTATTCTTTTATTTGGAAACAGGGTCTCACTAAGTTGCTTAAGCTGGCTGTAAACCTGTGATCCTCCTGTCTCAGCCTCCCAAGTCCCGGAATCACAATTGTGCGCTACCATGCCCAGGTGTAATAGCATTTTGAAAAAGAGTTAAATATTAAAATAATTTAAATTTGTTTTTGTGTGTGTGGTACTGGGGATTGAACCCAGGGGCACTCTACCTCTGAGCTACACCCCCAGCCCCAATTTTTATTTTGAAACAGGGTCTTGCTAAGTTGCTGAGGGCCTCACTAAATTGCTGAAGCTTGTCTCCAACTTGCAGTCCTTCTGTCTCAGCCTCCCAAGTACTGGAATTACAAGCATGTACCACCACACCCAGCTTAAAGATATTTTTTTTTTTTTTGCAGTACTAGGGATTGAACCCAGGGGCATTCTACCTCCAAGCTACACCCCAAGCCCTATTTTTTATTCTTTATTTTGAAACAGGGTGTCACTAAGTTGCAGAGGGCCTCACTAAGTAGCTGAGGCTGGCTGCGAACCTGTGATCCTCCTGTCTCAGCCTCCCAAGTACTGGGATTACAAGCGTGCACCACCACACCCGGCTGAAAATAGACATTTGAAGCTGGGCACTGTGGCGCATGCCTGTAATCCCAGTTACAATTACTTGGGGGGCTGAGGCAGAAGGATCACAAGTTTGAGGCTAGCCTGGGCAACTTAGTGAGACCCTGTTTCAAAATAAAAAATAAAGGGCTGGGGATATAGTTCAGTGGTAGAGCACTCCTAGGGTCATTCCTCAGGACCTCAAAAAATAGACATTTGATTAAATTTTGTGACATTGTTCTTTTGTGTGTGTGTGTGTTTGTGTTTGTGTGTGTGTGTGTGTGTGTGTGTCTGTCTGTCTGTGTCTGTGTCTGTGTCTGTGTGTGTGGTATTAGGGATTGAACCCAGGAGTGTTCTACCTCTGAGCTATACCCCCAGGCTATTTTATTTTTTATTTTTTATTTTTTATTTATTTTTTATTTATTTTTTTTTTGCGGTACCGGGGATTGAACACAGGGGCCTTCTACCTCCGCGCTACGCCCCCGGCCCTATTTTTTATACTTTATTTTGAAACCAGGTCTCACGAAGTTGCGGAGGGCCTCGCTAAGGAGAAAGAGAGAGAGAGAGAGAGAGAGAGACAGGGAGAGAGCGAGCGAGAGAGCTGAGGCTGGCCACGAACCCGGATCCTCCGGTCTCCGCCTCCCAAAGTACTGGGATTACAAGCGTGCGCCACCACGCCCAGCTTATTTTTTATTTTGAAACAGGGTCTCACTAAGTTGTGGAGGGCCTCACTAAGTTGCTGAGGTTGGCCTCTGATCTGCAATCCTCCTGTCTAAGCCTCCCAAATAGTGGGATTACAGGTGTGTACCACCACACCCCACTGACAATTTTTTTTTGTACTGGGGATTGAACCCAGGGGCATTCTACCTCCAAGCTACACCCCCAGCCCTATTTTTTGTTTTTTATTTTGAACCGGTCTTACTAAGTTTCAGAGGGCCTCACTAAGTAGCTGAGGCTGGCCACCTGATTGACAATTTTGTTTTTAAACCTTAGTTTGCTTTCATCATTCTATAGCCAGATTTTCTTGTCACAAGGAAAAATGTCTTGGTTCTTTCTTTTGTTTCTTTGTTTTCGTGATGGGTTCTTCCTATGTTTCTCAGGCTGGGCTCAAACTTGAGATCGTCCTGCGCAGCCTCCCAACTAGTGGTAGCTGTGATTTTAGGTGTGCACCATGGTGCTTGACTCTTGGTTCCTTCTGTAAACCATAGAAGCATCATGGTGAGATGGGAAGGATAGGCATGGCACCAGGGACCTGGGTTCATGTTCTTAGTCTACATGTGTTACTTAGTCTCTGAGAGCCTTACTCTCTTCCTCTGTAAAGTGGCAGCAATTTTATTTCAATGTGCTTCTTGTGAGAATGAAGGGAGAGAATGTATGTGAAAGTGTTTTGAGTAAAGTGGGCTAGGCTACTCACTGATATCATTATTAATAAATATCTAATTGAATTTTACTTTGGTATTTTATTTCTTAGAATAGATATTGGTTTTGGAGAGTCCTGAAATTCTTTTTTTTTTTTTTTGGTGGTACTAGGGATTGGACCCAAGGGTATTCTACCTCCAAGCTAAACCCCAGCTCTATTTTTTATTCTTTATTTTGAAACAGGGTTTCACTAAGTTGCAGAGGGCCTCACTAAGTAGCTGAGGCTGGCTGCGAACTTGCGATCCTCCTGTCTCAGCCTCCCTCAAGACTGTCTTGAGTCTGAATTCCAGTTGTAAAAATCTGTTGCATATTTATACTAAAAGATAAAAATAGCCGGGTGTGGTGGCGCATGCTTGTAATCCCAGTACTTGGGAGGCTGAGACAGGAGGATCCGGGTTTGCAGCCAGCCTCAGCTACTTAGTGAGGCTCTCCTTAACTTAGTGAAGCCATGTTTCAAAATAAAGAATAAAAATAGGGCTGGGGGTGTAACTCGGAGGTAGACTGCCCCTGGGTTCAATCCATAGTACCGCAAAAAAAAAAAAAAAGATAAAAATACCTGTAACAGCGATAAGTTCTTTAATGTTCCAGATTGTCTACCTACTTTATGTCAGATGTCAGAGATACAGTGATGACTAAAACAGATACAGGCTCTACCCTTATGGTGGCTGATAGTCTAATAGTGAAGACAGATTTTAAATATTTATAGAAATAAGATTATGGTCACCGACTGTGATAATTGCCATGAAGGAAACTAGAGTGCTGTGACAGCATATAGTAGGGACAAGACCTGGAGGGGTGAGTGTAGTGTTGTTGGTCTTTGAGAAAGTAGTTTTTTCTAGAGATCAGAAGGATAAGTAAGGAGATAGGAAGGATGATTGAGGAACTTGGAGAAAGTCAGTGACCAAGGCAAGGAAAGGTTGCTGGAGAGCTACACTAACAGAATAGGGGCATGATCCTGCGGGTCTTCTGTATATGCTGAGTAAGGTCTTTTCTTTCTTTGTATTGGGGATTGAACCCACGGGCATTCTACTTCTGAGCTACACTCTCAGCCCTATATTTTATTTTTTATTTTGAAACAGGGTCTCACTAAGTTACTGAAGGTCTCACTAGTTGCTGAGGCTGTTCTCAAACCTGCAATCCTCCTGTCTCAGCCTCCCAGGTTCTGGGATTACAAGTGTGTGCCACCATGCTGGCTTTATTTTATTTTTGAAATAGGGTCTTGCTAAGTTGCTGAGGCTGTTCTCGAACCTTCAATTGTCCTGTCTCAGCCTCCCAAGTACTGGGATTACAGGTGTGTGCCACTGCACTGGCTAGGCTTTTGCTCTATTTTAAGAGGATTGGGAGGGCATTGAAGGGCTTTGAGTGAATGGAGTGTGTGTGTGTGTGTGTGTGTGTGTGTGTGTGTGTGTGTAAGAGAGAGAGATCTGCTAGGGATTGAACCCAGGGCCTCCTCATCTTAGGCAAGCACTGTACCACTGAACTATATACCCAGCCCTAAAATCTGTCTTTTTCTTTTTTGTGGTACTGGGGATTGAACCCAGGGGCATTCTATCTCCAAGCTATACCCCCTGCCCTTTTTTATTTTTATTTTAAAACAGGGTCTCACTAGGTTGATGAGAGTCTCACTACTTGCTGAGGCTATCTTCGAACCTGCGATCCTTCTGTATCAGCTTCCCACGTACTGGGATTACAGGTGTGTGCCACCACACCTGGCTTAAAATCTCTTTTAAAGCCATTACTTAAGTGGAGTTTAGCATTATGTTGCTATGACTGAAATACATGAAAAGAAATCAGCAAGTGGTACTTGCTTTAGGTATAATTATAATATGGATCCTTATTATCAGCGAACTTTTTGTACTTTTATATTAAAATCTCTTGGTGTGTCTTATACCTTGAGTTGGATGTCTTACTCATATTCAGTTTTGTAAAATCATGTATTGGTCATGAGGAAAATATTGGTCCATTGAGTTATACAGATATTCCAAATATTGGCATATGTCATTTTGTGGTATCAAAAACTCACATTTGTTAATATGACTACTGGATCTCACCAGAAAAGTTTCTGTTGGGATACTTTAAGCTCTTAGTGGCAAATACATTTTCAAAAATTATAATTTCTTTTCTTATTTTTATGGTACTGAGGATCTAACCTGGGGCCTTTCGCATTATAGTCAAGTGCTCTTAAGCCAGGCATGGTGGCGCATGCTTGTAATCCCAGTACTTGTGAGGCTGAGGCAGGAGGATCGCAGGTTCCCAGCCAGCCTTAGCTACTTAGTGAGGCCCTCTGCAACTTAGTGAGAGCTTGTTTCAAAATAAAGAATAAAAAATAGGGCTTGGGGTGTAGCTAGGAGGTAGAAGCCCCAGGGTTCAATCCCCAGTACCGCCAAAAAAAAAAAAAAGTGTTCTACCTCTGAGCTCTATGTCTAGCCCTTAAAATTGTAATTTTTGCTTGAAAACCTGAGTTTTATCATTGGCAACAAACTCTGTCAGTTGTTTTACTAGAAATGAAAGGCATAACTCCTTATTTTTTTAGAAAATGTATTCCAGATACCTAAGTCTGAATAATCATAGTTTGATGTTCTTTCAAGTAAAAATAATGTTGCAAGAAAAGAAGCTGGTACTTGAGGTCTCTGTTGTACTTTTCCTTGACACAGCTATCATTCTTTATGCAGAAGTGCTTTATGCTTACTTCTCACTTCCTTAAGTGAAATACTAAAAAGATATATTCAGACCGGGCGTGGTGGCGCATGCCTACAATCTTAGTACTTGGGAGGCTGAGACAGGAGGATCACAGATTTGAAATCAGCCTCAGCAGCTTAGTGAGGCCCTCAGCAACTTAGTGAGACCCTGTTTCTAAATAAAAAATAAAACAGCCTGGGGTGTAGCTCAGCGGCAGAATGCCCCTGGGCTTAATCACCAGTAAAATACACACACACACACACACACACACAAACACGGTATGTATGTATGTATCTTATTTATGTGTGTATATATGTGATTATTCCATTCTCCTTTACAAAATCTTTTGGGTTCCTTACTTAATGGGTCAAATTTCAATACCTTCAAAGACCCCCTCCTACCACCTCACGCATATACATGACTACACAGTACTCTGTTTTTGTGTTCTCCACTGGACCTCATATTTTTTTTCCTCCTTGCTAAGCATAGTACCTGGCAGACAAATATCTAATATCCACATAATGAGTGAATTGAAGCAAGTCTTTATATTGTACCTGTTTTCACTTTTGCCTGAAATGCCTATACAAAATATTTTTGGGGTTGTGGAACAGAGAGTGTACAGGAGGAAGTATTAGATTCTTCTCTGTAGCAGAAACAGTAGTAATATCAATATGTATTTTCCCTGCCCTTTTTGCATTAATGTTTCTTTTTTTTTGCGGTACTGGGGATTGAACCCAGGGGCATTCTATCTCCGAGCTACACTCCCAGCCCTATTTTTTATTCTTTTTTTTTGCGGTACCGGGGATTAAACCCAGGGGTGTTCTACCTCCACGCTACACCCCCGGCCCTATTTTTTATACTTTATTTTGAAACCGGGTCTTACGAAGTTGCGGAGGGCCTCACTAAGTACAGAGAGAGAGAGACAGAAGAGAGGGAGAGAGAGAGAGAGGGAGAGAGAGAGAGAGAGAGAGAGAGCACGCTGAGGCTGGCCGTGAACCCAGATCCTCTGGTCTCTGCCTCCCAAAGTACTGGGATTACATGCGTGCGCCACCACGCCCAGTGTGCCTTCTCTATTGATCCCTGTTTTCTTCCACACAATGGCAGAGTAATAGGGAAGTGAAATTACTTTCATTGATTAGCCCTGCCTGGGCTATTGTTCCCTGGATAGGGTTTTTTTTTTTTTTCCGTAGTACTAGAGATTGAACACAGGGGCATTCTGAGCTATACTCCCAGCGCAATTTTATTTTTCATTTTGAAACAGGGTCTCACTAAGTTGCTGAGGGCCTTGCTAATTGCCTAGGCTGGCTGCAAACCTGGCAATCCTCCTGTCTCAGCCTGCCAAGTACTGGGGTTTTGGGTGTGTACAACATGTACAGTGTCAGGAATGTTTATTAATAAATCAAATACTGTGATTCTGACAAGTTAGTTAATTTCTTTTTTTTTTTTTTTTTTTGCAGTACCTGGGATTGAACCCAGGGGCGTTCTACCTCCACGCTACACCCCCAGCCCTGTTTTTTATACTTTATTTTAAAACCGGGTCTCACTAAGTTGCGGAGGGCCTCACTGAGTAGCTGAGGCTGGCCTCCCGGTCTCCGCCTCCCAAGTACTGGGATTATAAGTGTGCGCCACCACGCCCAGCCTAAATTAGTTAATTACTGAAAACCAACAGCAAGTGTGTATGTGCTTCGTTTCAATGGACAGCAGAGGGAAGTGCTGGAATGAAAAATGTTCTCTGTCAGGGTTCTTTTTTTTTCTTTTTAATGTACTGGGGATTGAACCCAGGGGTATTCTACCTCCGAGCTATACCTCTAACCCTTTTTAATTTTTTGTTTTGAAACACAGGGCCTTGCTAAGGTGAGGGTCTTGTTAAGTTGCTAAGGTTCTTGGCTAAGTTGCTGAGGCTGAACTCGAACCTGCCACTCTCCTCTCTCAGCCTTCCATATACTGGGATTACAGTTTTGTGCCACCATGCCTGGCTTCTGTCAGGGTTCTTTTTTGTGTGTGTATGTGTGTGGTATTGGGGATGGAACCCAGGAGCATTCTATCTCTTGAGCTACACCCTCAGCCCTATTTTATTCTTTATTTTGAAACAGGGTCTCACTAAGTTGCCGAGAGCCTCACAAGTTGCTGAGGCTGGCTCTGAATCTGCCATCCTCCTGTCTCAGCCTCCCAAGTACGGGGATTACAAGTGTGCACCATCAGGCTCAGCTTTATCAGGATTCTTAAACTGGAAATCTTGGAGGTCCATAGGTGATGAACTAAGTTCAGGGAACTTTTGTTAAGATTACCAGTTTAAGAAACAAAACACCGTTCTAATTACAACAGGAAAGATGCAATGAAAGTTTATGGAGAAATTTTTTTTTTTTTTTTTTGCGGTACGGGGGATTGAACCCAGGGACGTTCTACCTCCGCGCTACACTCCTGGCCCTATTTTTTATACTTTATTTTGAAACCGGGTCTCACGAAGTTGCAGAGGGCCTCACTAAGGAGAGAGAGAGAGAGAGAGAGACAGGGAGAGAGAGAGAGAGAGACAGGGAGAGAGAGAGAGAGACAGGGAGAGAGTGAGAGGTGAGGCTGGCTGCGAACCCAGATCCTCTGGTCTCCGCCTCCCAAAGTACTGGGATTACCAGCGTGCGCCACCACGCCCAGCCTGAAATTTTTTTTTTTGAGGTATTGGAGATTGAACCCAGGGGCCTCCTACCTTAGAGGTACACCCCTAGCCCTATTTTTATTATTTTATTTTGGAACAGGATCTCACTAAGTTGTGGAGGGCCTAAGTTGCTGAGGCTCGCAGGTAACCTGCGATTCTCCTATCTCAGCCTAACAAGTACTGGAATTACAGGTATGTGCCATCATGCCTGGCTGGAGATAGGTTTTTAACTTCTGGCATTTTTCTCTATATATACATTGTTTCTTTTTTTTTTGTGGCACTGGGGATTGAACTCAGGGGCATTATACCTCAGACCCTATTTTTTTATTCTTTATTTTTTATTTATTGGCACTGGGAATTGAACCCAGGGGCATTCTACCTCCGAGCTACACCCCAGCCCTATTTTTTATTCTTTTACTTTGAAACAGGGTTTCACTAAGTTTCAGAGGGCCTTGCTAAGTAGCTGAGGCTGGCCATGAACCTGCAATCCTCCTGTCTCAGCCTCCCATGTACTGGGATTACAAGCCTGTGCCACCACGCCCGGCTTATTCTTTATTTTGAAACAGGGTCTCACTAAGTTGTGGAGGGCTTCACTAAGTAGCTGAGGCTGGCCAAGAATCTGCAATCCTCCTCTCTCAGCCTCCCAAGTACTGGGATTACAAGTGTGTGCCACCACGCCCGGCTTACATTGTTTCTTAGAGCAATTTGTGTGTATACTTTGCATAATTGTTGACTGTGTAATTAGAGCTTTGAGGTTCTCAAAGTCTAGCACTGTGTCCTGTCCCTAGTAGCTAGTACAGTACTTGACTTGAAAAGGCATCCAATAGATATGTGTTGAATGAATTGCTGTCAAGTTTGTGTGTGTATTATAATTGAAGAAAAGTAAGGTTTACACATTGGAATTGGATTTACCTATTAAGGGTTATCAAAACTTAACCCTTTTTGATTGTGCGGGAACGCTATAATTTTGAACTGCTGTGTCAGAAATTGTTTTTAGCTCAGCAATACAGAGAAAGTCAAGACTGAGAGCAGAGACAAAAATGGGGTAAAAAAGGAAATGGATCAAAAGATGTTTCTATTATCTTCAAGAAATCAGATTTATTCAGTTTTTTCAGTGAAAAAAAATTTTTTTTGGTGCTGGGGATAGAATCGAGGAGTGTTCTACCTCCAACCTACACCCCCCCCCCCAGCCCTTTTCATTTTTTATTTTGAAACTTGTCTCCCTAAGTTGCAGAGGTTGGTCTTGGACTTGGGATCCTTATGTCTCAGCCTCCAAAGTACTGGAATTACAGGCATGTTTTCTTTGTGTGTGTGTGGTACTGGGAATTGAATCTAGGGATGTTCTACCTCTGAGCTACACTGTCAATCCTTTTTATTTTGAAACAGGGTCTTGCTAAGTTGCTGAGGCGGCCAAACATTTTTTCTTGTATTTGTTTAAATTACCTGGTCGTGGTAGTGCAGTCCTATAATCCCAGTGATTTTGGAAGCTGAGGCAGGTGGCTTGCGAGTTCAAGGCCAGCCTAGGCAGTTTAGTGAGACCCTTAGCAATGTAGTAAGACTCTGTTTCAAAATAATAAAAAAAAGAGCAGGCCATGGTGGCGCATGCTTTTGTAATCCTAGTACTTGGGAGGCTGAGACAGGAGGAACGCAGGTTCGCAGCCAGCCTCAGCTACTTAGGCCCTCTGCAATTTAGTGAGACCCTGTTTCAATATAAAGAATAAAAAATAGGGCTGGGGGTGTAGCTCAGAGGTAGAATGCCCCTGGGTTCGATCCCCAGTTTTGCAAAAAAAAAGAGGGCTGGGGGTATAGCTTGGAGATGGAATGTCCCGAGTTTAATCCTCAGTACCAAAAAATAAAAATATGAAAAATAAAGCCAGGCATGTTGGCGCATGCCTGTAATCCTAGTACTTGGGAGGCAGAGACAGGAGGATTGCAGGTTCAAGGACAGACTCAGCAACTAGTGAGACTCTCAGCAACCTGGCAAGACCCCGTTTAAAAAAAAAACAAAAGGGCTGCGGGTATAGCTGGGAGGTAAAATGCCCCTGGGTTCAATCCCTGGTACTAAAATAAATAATAATAATCATAATAATAAAAAGAAGAACAACAACAAGAAATAAAGCCCAGTGTAGGGCATACACCTATAATCCCACTACTTGGGAAGCTAACAGAAGGATCGCAGGTTTGAAGCCAGCCGTAACAATTTAGCAAGACCCTGTTTCAAAATAAAATATAAAAAGTGCTAGGGGTGTAGCTCAGAGGTAGAATGCCCCTGGGTTTGCTCCCCACTACCAAAAATAAAGTAAAATAAAAGAAGGCCGGGTGTAGTGCTGTACACCTATAATCCTAGTCATTACTTGGGAGGCTGAGATAGGATGGGAGGTTTGAGTCAGCCTTAGCAATTTAGTGAGACCCTCAGCAACTTAGCGAGATCCTGTTTCAAAATAAAATAAAGGCAGGGGAGGGGGTTAGCTTGGAGGTAAAGTTCCTGGGTTCAATCTCCAATACCCTCTTCCCCCAAAAAGAGAAATAAAATAGGGCTAAGGGCGGAACTCTAAGGTAGAATCCCCCTGGGTTTAATCCCCAGTATTGCAAAAAAAATTTTTTTTTCATATGGTAAAGCTTGCCTTTATTATGGTAACAATTCTGTGAGTTTTGTAACTACCACCACATTTGGAATTCAGAACATTTTCATCACCCCCAAACATTCTCCACTGCTGCCCCTTTGAAGTGAAACAGTTCCCATATCCCAAGGCAACAAGTGGTTTATTCTCTGTTATAGTTTTGACTTTTCCAGAATATTGTATAGATAGAATTATACATACAATGGGTAGCTTTTTTTTTTTTTTTTTTTTTTTGCTATGCTGGGTATGAACCTAGGGCCTTGTGCTTGCCAGGCAAGCACTCTACCACTGAGCTCCATCCCCAGAGCTTATTAAATTGTATTTTGAGACAGGGTCTTGCTTAGTTGCCCAGGCTGGCCTTGAACTTGTGATACTCCTGCCTCAGTCTCATGAGTAGCTGGGTTTACAGGCCTGCACTACTGTATCCAGCAATATTTCCTTCCCTTTAATTACTAAGTAGTACTCTATTTTATGGATGTATCATAGTTGGTTTATCCACTCATCTGTTGAAGGATATTTGCATTTTTCCAGTTTGGGTGATTATGACTGAAACTGCTATGAAAATTAGCGTATAGATCTTTATGTGAACATACGTTTTCATTTCTTCTGAAATGCTTAGAGATAAATTTGACAAGATGTAGAAATAAAAAAGTTGTTTTCAAAATTGATAAGGAAAGCCGGGCATGGTGGCGCATGCTTGTAATCCCAGTACTTGTGAGGCTGAGACAGGAGGATCGCAGGTTTGTAGCCAGACTCAGCTACTTAGTGAGGCCCTCTGCAACTTAGTGAGACCCTGTTTCAAAATAAAGAATGAAAAAAAGGGATGGGGGTATAGCTTGGAGGTAGAATGGCCCTGGGTTCAATCCCCAGTGCCAAAAAAAAAAAAAAAGAAGGAAGGAGGCAGGCATGGTGGCACATGCCTGTAATCCCAGTACTTGGGAGGCTGAGACCAGAGGACCGCAGGTTCCAGGCCAGCCTCAGTAACTTAGCAAGGCCCTTAGCAACTAATGAGCCCCTGTTACAAAATAAAGAATGAAAAATAAGGGTTGGGGGTGTAGCTTGGAGGTAGAATGCCCCTGGGTTCAATCCCCAGAACCCATCCCCCCAAAAAAACCAAAATTCTTAAGAAAGCACAGACTCTAGGCAAAACAACTTTGATAAAGAACAGAGTTAAAGGACTAGCTCTACTATATTTCATCACTTAGTATGCAGCTATAATAATCAAGACAGTGTGATATTGAAGGAAAGACAAATAGAGCAATAAAACAGAAGAGTTCAGAAATAGACTCATACATATATTGATAACTTTTTTTTTTTTGCGGTACCAGGAATTGAACCCAGGGGCATTCTACCTCCCAGCTACACTCCCAGCCCTATTTTTATTCTTTATTTTGAAACAGGGTCTCACTAAGTTGTGGAGGGCCTCACTAAGTAGCTGAGGCTGGCTGTGAACCCAGATCCTCTGGTCTCAGCCTCCCAAGTACTGGGATTACAAGCGTGCGCCACCACGCCTAGCGATAACTTGTTTTGACAAACATCCAAAGGCAGTTTAGTGGAAAAGGAATAGTTTTTTTTTCTCATGCTGGAATGATGGGATATCCATATATAAAATTGATTTTTTTGATCGTTATCTCACATAATATTAAAAAATAAACTTAAAATCATATGTATCAATGTAAAAACTAAGGCTTTGAGAAAATCTTTGTGATCTCAGGGTAGGCAAATATTTGTTTAAACACTGAAAGCACAATCTATAATATATTTATTTTTAAAGGTTTTTATTACTAATTCAATTTCAGTAATAGATATAGGACTATTCAGGTTATCTAATTCTTCTCGAGTTTAACTGATTTTTGTTCTTTATTGTTTCCTTCTGCTTTGATTTTGGTTTAATTTATCCCTACCCCCCTAGGTAAAAGCTGAGGTTGCTGATTTGAGACCATCATATCTTTTTTATCCTGAAGAACTTCTTTGGCTTTTTTTTTTTTTTTGGCGGTATTGGGGATTGAATCCAGGGGCATTCTACCTCGGAGCTACATCCCAGCCCTATTTTTTATTCTTTATTTTGAAACAGGGCCTCACTAAGTAGCCGAGGTTGGTCACGAACCTGTGATCCTCCTGTCTCAGCCTCCCAAGTACTGGGATTATAAGTGTGCACCACCACGCCAGCATTGTAGATTCTCTTAGTTTCCCTTTGTCTGAGAATGTCTTTATTTTGCCTTCATGCTGTAAAGATATTTTTTGCTAGATACAGAATTCTGGGGTTACAGTAATCTTCAACATTTTAACCACAAACACAACAAACAGACATAAATATACATAAACATGTATATATTTATTTGCAGACCAGTTTTTTCTCTTTTTCCCTCTGAGATTCCAATGACATAAATGTTAGACTTTTTTTTTGGCATTGGAGATTGAACCCAGGGTCATTCTACCTCCATGCTACATCCCCAGCCCTATTTTATTTTTTATTTTGAAACAGCGTCTCACTAGGTTGGTGAAAGTCTCACTATTTGCTGAGCCTGTCCTCGAACCTGCGATCCTTCTGTCTTAGCCTCCCATGTACTGGGATTACAAGCATGCACCACCATGCCTGGCATGTTAGACCTTTTTGTTGTTTTCGTTCAGGTCTCTAAGATTGTTCTTTCCTGCTCCCCAGTCCCTATCTTTCTTTCCCCTCTGTGGTTTTTTTTTTTTTTTTCAGTACTGGGGATTGAACCCAGGGGCATTCTAGCTCTGAGCTACACCCCCAGCCCGATGTTTTATTCTTTATTTTGAAATAGGGGCTTTCTGAGTTGCTGAGGGCTTCACTAAGTTGCTGAGGCTGGCTGCGAACCTGTGATCCTCCTGTCTCAGCTTCCCAAGTACTGGGATTACAAGTGTGTACCACCACACCTGGCTCCCACTGTCTTCTTAAGTTTAGATAATTTTTACTGATCTAGTTTCCTCCTGTCTCAGCCTCCCAAGTACTGTGTTTCCAGGCCTGTGCTTCCGTTCCTGGCTGTCATCTTCTTTTTTTTTTTGCGGTACCAGGGATTGAACCCAGGGGCGTTCTACCTCCAAGCTACACCCCCGGCCCTATTTTTTATACTTTATTTTGAAACCGGGTCTCACGAAGTTGCGGAGGGCCTCACTAAGTAGCTGAGGCTGGCCGTGAACCCGGATCCTCCGGTCTCCGCCTCCCAAGTACTGGGATTACAAGCGTGTGCCACCACGCCGGCTTCATCTTCTATTTTTGAGACCACCCATTTAGGGTTTTTTTTCTCCACAAATTTTTTTTTCATTTTTCCTTTTGTTGTTTGTTTATTTTTTTGTGATGGTGGGGATCAAACCTAGAGCCCAGTACTTGAGAGGCTGAGATAAGAGGATTGCGGTTTGAAGCAAGCCCCAGCAACTTATCGAGGATGTCAGCAACTTAGGGAGACCCTGTTTCAAAATAAAAAATAAAAATAGGGCTGGGGGTGTAGCTCAGGGGTAGAATGCCCCTGGGTTCAATCCCCAGTACCACCAAAAAAAAAAAAAAAAATCAAAATAACTTGAAATACAAAGATTCAGGAAAATCTGACCAACTCAGAAAAAGATAGACGCAAGCCATTTATTTAGAAGCTACTATTTCTAAGGAAAAGTCATTACGTTTTTAGACTGTTGTTCCTCTATAGCATCAACACTTTCACAACCTCTTCTCGTTTGTTCCATTTACTACATATGAATACATATTTACTACAGATGTAGAGAACAGTAACAGTGCTTAAGATTCAGGTATGCTAGACAGTCTTGTGTGATCTTACTTGAGGATTAGAGGATGAGCTCCTCTAACCTGGCCTCTAAAGCATTTATTTGTTGACTTAGAAACATTGTAAGTGGCTATATTGTCATAGGTTGCCAGTGTTGCTGGCTAGTAAAAACTACCTGTGTTTAATTATCGATTGCTCAGATATTGAATGAAAGAAGTCTTCTAAAATCTTCTTTGATAATATTTCTGCTGCTGGGCCCCTTAAGTTAAAAATTAAGCAGATATTAAACAATTGAGTTAGAGACTTGACATTTATACAAGTATTTTTTGGTACTGGGGATTGAACCCAGAGGCATTCTACCTCCAAGCTACACCCCCAGCCTGATTTTATGTCTTATTTGGAAACAGGGTCTAACTAGGTTGTTGAGAGCCTTGCTAAGTTGACAAGGCTGGCTTTGAACCTGCGATCCTCCTGTCTCAGCCTCCCAGGTACTAGGATTACAAGTGTGCGCCACCATGCCTATCTATACAAGGAAACTTTTTTTTTTTTTTGCACAGGGGATTGAACCCAGGGCCATTCTACCTCCGAGCTACACCCCCAGACCTATTTTTTATTCTTTATTTTGAAACATGGTCTCACTAAGTTGCAGAGGGCCTCACTAAGTAGCTGAGGCTGGCCATGGACCCGGATCTTCTGGTCTCAGCTTCCCAAGTACTGAGATTATAAGCATGCACCACCACGCCTGGCTGCAAGGAAATTTTTTTTTGTGTGTGTGGTACCAGGGATTGATCCTAGGGTCTTCTACCTCTTGAGTGACACTCCCAGCCCTATTTTTTTTTTTTTGTTTGTATTTTTTTTTTGTTTTTTTGCGGTACCAGGGATTGAACCCACGGGTGTTCTACCTCTGTGCTACACCCCCGGCCCTATTTTTTATACTTTATTTTGAAACTGGGTCTCACAAAGTTGCGGAGGGCCTCACTAAGGAGAGAGAGAGAGAGAGAGAGAGAGAGAGAGATATGAGGCTGGCCGCGAACCCGGATCCCCTCCGGTCTTTGCCTCCCAAAGTACTGGGATTACAAGCATGCACCACCACGCCCGGCCCAGCTCTATTTTTTATTCTTTATTTTGAAATAGGGTCTCACTAAGTTGCAGAGGGCCTCACTAATTAGCTGGGGCTGGCCACAAACTTGTGATCCTCCTGTCTCAGCCTCCCCAGTACTGGGATTACAAGTGTGTGCCACCACGTCTGGCTTACAAGTATTTTTTAAGGCTGCTAAAGGTATAGGAGGGGCTCACTTGCATACTAAAAATTGGGGGAAGAATAATTCCACTGAAATGTTGAGAGTATTGTATTAACCTTTTGCGTTATTTATAGCTATAGTTTTAGTTTGTGCAGAGAAATTAGAATAATGAATTTGATGTCATATAATTGAGGTTTCTACTAACAGTAAATTGTGGCCTTTCATATTTCATGTGTTGATAAAATATGGGGAGTTTCATCGATAGCTCACAGATTGTGTTTTTGATGACACTGTCTTACACAGGTATGTAATAGGAATTAGATTATTCAAAGAAGGGAAAAGGAGCTAAAGTTACTTTAATATGGGGTTAGTTACTGATCTAAGTATTGAATGTATATGATTTTGTGTGTGTGTTTTTTGGAGGGAGTACTAGGGAATGGAACCCACGGGCATTCTACCTTTGAGCTACACCCCCCAGCCCTATTTTATTTTTTGTTTTGAAACAGGATCTCCCTAAGTTGCAGAGGGCCTCGCTAAGTTGCTGAGGCTGGCTCCAAACCTGTGATCCTCTTGTCTCAGCTTCCCAAGTACTGGGATTACAAGGGTGTGCCACCATGCCCTCCTTAATGTATATGACTTAATTTAACCTTCACAACAACCATGTAATATAGGTATTGTTTAGATAATATCTTTGCTGTACAAATGAGGAATCAGGCTCAGAAAGGTAACATAACTGCTGTTCTCTGCTTTACCCTGGTCTTTTAGACCCCATATTAGTGCTTGTCCTATAAAACATGAATTGAGCCAGGTGTGGTGGTGCATGCCTGTAATCCCAGTACTTGGGAAGTGGGAGGCTGAGTCAAGAGGATGACAGTTTGAGGCCAGTGTGCTATATCTTAGCAAGACCCTTTTTCAAAATAAAAAATTTAAAAAAAATGGGGCAGGGAGTTGTAACTCAGAGGTAGAAAGCCCCTAGGTTCAATCCCACTGCCACCAAACCAAACAAAATACAGGAATTGAACAATGTCCCTGGCCTTTAGGTAATCTTATATAAATTAAGGAAATTAAATGATACATTAAGCAGTGTGTATCCTGCTTTTATGTTTAAGGAACATGAAAGTACCACTTAACTATTTGGGGAGGTTAGGGAAGGTTTTTACAGAGCAATTAATGCTTGAGCTGAGTATTGAATAATATTTTTTTAAACATCGTTTCAAGATAATGCTGCTACTTTAAACTGCTTGGTGTTTTCAGCAATGATGAAATTTACTTGGGAGTATTGTGTTGGAAGCCAGAAGAATGTTACCTAATAAGCATTCAGATACAGTATTGAACACATGTGTGTTACAGCTTTTTATTATCTATTTGTTAATATTTTGTATAGTAATCCTAGGCATGATACTTCTTTCATTACAGATGTCCTCCTCGTACTTTCTTACCAGCCCTCTGCAAGATTTTTCTTGATGAAAGTGCTCCAGACAATGTGTTAGAGGTGACAGCCCGTGCCATAACATACTACCTGGATGTATCTGCAGAATGCACCCGGAGGATCGTTGGGGTAGATGGAGCTATAAAAGCACTTTGTAATCGTTTGGTTGTAGTTGAACTTAACAACAGGACTAGCAGAGACTTAGCTGAACAATGTGTAAAGGTAAGTATTATTTATCGGCCCATTCGAGCATTACTTAAAGAGTAAAAAGTATATTAAAAGATAAAATTCTTTCTATCATCTATTTTTTTAGTTTTTGGTACTGGGGATTGAACAGAGGGGCATTCTGTCTCATAGCTACACCCCCAGCCCTTTTTAAAGATTTATATATTATTGTTATTATTTTTATTGTTATTTTTGTGTGTGGTACTGGGGATTGAACCCAGTGGCATTCTATCTCTGAGCTACACCCCGAGCCCTATTTTATTTCTATTTTGAAACAGGGTCTCCCTAGGTTAATGAGAGTCTCACTACTTGCTGAGGCTGTCCTCAAACCTGCGCTCCTCCTGTCTCAGCCTCCCAAGTACTGGGATTAAAAGCATGCGCCATCACACCCGGCTTCTTTGTTGAAATCACAACCCTTGTGTCACCAAAGAAGATCCTATAATACTTGGGAAAAGAAATTTTATCTGTGAATGAAAATTGTAGTTAACTCCTATGCTCTTCAGTTCTGGTGGCACTGACAGTTTGAAAGAGGTTATCCATGTACTTACTAAGAGTTATTTTGTATGAAAATAGTAATAGAGACCACTGTGACAACTAACAATTGCCAGCAGTGGCAGGTATTTAAGTGTATTAACTCATTTAATCTTCATGAAACTGTATGCGAGGTAGGTACCATTAATATCATCATTTCCATTTAACAGACAAAATTCAAGTATACTAAGGTTAAGTAACTTGCTTGGAGGTTATGCCAAGATTTTAAGATCAGGAATTTGAAGATTAGGAAGTCTGGATCTGGGCCCATGGGGATTGAACCTAGAGGCATTCTACCTCCAAGTTTTACCCCCAACCTGATTTTATTTCTTATTTGGAAACAGGGTCTCACTAAGTTGCAGAGTTCCTCGCTAAATTGCTGAGGCTGTTCTTGAACCTGTGATCCTCCTGTTTTAGCCTCCCAAGTACTGGGATTATAAGCTTGCACCACCACGCCTGGCTAGGGCCCATGGATTTTACTATTTTGCTATACTCTCTTCAGAGTAAGCCATTTTATTCTTTGTGGGACTAACTGTAAATTTTATACAATTCTAAAAAGCATCAGTACTGGTTCAGTAATTTATTTAGATTTTTGTTTGTTTTGTTTTGTTTTTGAGAGAGAGTCTCACTATGTTACCCAGGCTGGTCTTGAACTCCTGGCCTCAAGTGAGCGATTGATCTTCCTGCCTCAGCCTCTTCAGTGTTAGGGCTACAGTTTTGAGCCTGCACATGTTCTCTCTTTTTATGATTTCTCCTTCACTCTTACAATTCTTGTTGCTCTAGGTGAGCTGTTTTCAAAGGTTTTTGTCTTAGAATCTCTTTACAAGTCTTAAATGTTTGAGCCTTCATTTATGTAAGATACATCTATATTTACTGTATTAGATATTAAGACTAAATGTGGCTGGGGATGTAGCTCAGTGGTAGAACTCTTGCCTAGAATGTATTAGGCCCTTGTTTTGATCCTCAGTACCACCATACACACACACACAAAGTGTGGAAAAAATTTTAAAATATTTCTATTAAAATAACAAGCTTATTACATATATGTAACGTTTTTCATGAAAAATAACAGTTTCAAAGAATAAAAAGAAGAGCCGGGCGTGGTGGCGCACGCTTGTAATCCCAGTACTTGGGAGGCTGAGACCGGAGGATCACAGGTTTGTGGCCAGCCTTGGCAACTTAGTGAGGCCCTCTGCAACTTAGTGAGACCCTGTTTCAAAATTAAAGAATAGCCGGGCGTGGTGGCGCATGCTTGTAATCCCAGTACTTGGGAGGCGGAGACCAGAGGATCCAGGTTCACGGCCAGCCTCAGCTACTCAGTGAGGCCCTCCGCAACTTCATGAGACCCGGTTTCAAAATGAAGTACAAAAAAATAGGGCTGGGGCTGTAGCTCGGAGGTAACGCCTCTGGGTTTAATTCCCGGTACTGCAAAAAAAAAAAAAAAAAAATAGGGCTGGGGGTATAGCTTGGAGGTAGAATGCCCCTGGGTTCCATCCCCAGTACCACACACACACACACACACACACAAAAGTAAAAAGAAAATTAGGAGAAACTATTGTGCCTTTTTTTGGGGGGGGTAGTGGTACTAGGGATTAAACTTGGGGCATTCTATCTCTTGGCTACAAGCCCAGCCTTTCTTATTAAAAAATAATATTTATTTATTTTGGCGGTACCAGGGATTGAACCCAGGGGCATTCTATCTCTAGGCTACAACCCAGCCCTATTTTTTATTCTTTATTTTGAAACAGGCTTTCACTAAGTTGTGGAGGGCCTCACTAATATCTGAGGCTGCCTGTGAACCCGGATCCTCCAGTCTCAGCCTCCCAAGTACTGGGATTACAAGCGTGCGCCACCACGCCCGGCTAAAAATTTTTATTTATTTATTGATCGATTGGTTGCTACTGGGGATTGAACTCAGGGGCTTTCTGTCTTACAGCTACATCCCCATCCCTTTTTATTTTTGTATTTTGAAACACAGTCTTGTTGAGGCTGGCCTTAAAGTTGAGATACTCCTGTCTCAGCCTCCCAAGTACTGGGATTACAGGTGTGTGTCATCATGCCTGGCTTAGTTTTTATTTTGAAACAGGGTCTCTCTAAATTGCTGAAGCTGGTTTCAAACCTCCATTCTCCTGTCTTAGCCTCCCAAGTACAGGGATTTCAGGTGTGTGTCACCACATCCAGTTTGTTGTGCATTTTTAGAAATCCTCTAGCTAGTAGAAGACAGCTGGATCCTTATATCTGCTTCTGCAGTATGGTGCAATATCACACAGCTCATGTAGCATTTGGAGAGGACTCTACCATACACTCATGAGAGAATTAGAGTGAAAGAGATAGAGCGTTATAGTATTCTTATTGTGAAACAAGTTTAATTTGAAAGATCCTTGAAAACGTCTTGGGGACCTGAGATCCCTGGACCATATTTTAGAACTTTCTCTCTCTGCACATGTAGATTTCTGTCTTGTCTCTAGCCTTTGCTCCATTCCCCCCTCTTATTCTCTTAATCACCTCACCTTATGTTCCTTCCACATCTGAGATTTTACTTCATTGCTTATTCACTGATCTATATTTTTAAACTTTTTCTAGCAGGTTCTCTGTTCTTAGCATATAAACATGTGAAGTCTTGAACCATCTCTTTTTGTGGCTTGTTTTTGTTCGCCCACCTTTATACACACACACACACACACACACACACACACACTTTTTTTTGAGACACACACACACACTTTTTTTTTTTTTTGCGGTACCGGGGATAGAACCCAGGGGCATTCCACCTCCGTGCTACACCCCTGGCCCTATTTTTTTATGCTTTATTTATTTATTTATTTATTTATTTTTTTGCGGTACCGGGGATTGAACCCAGGGGTGTTCTGCCTCTGCGCTACACCCCCGGCCCTATTTTTTATACTTTATTTTGATACCGGGTCTCATGAAGTTGCGGAGGGCCTCACTAATGAGAGAGAGAGAGAGAGAGAGAGAGAGAGCGCGCGCTGAGGCTGGCCGCGAACCTGGATCCTCCGGTCTTTGCCTCCCAAAGCACTGGGATTACAAGCGTGCGCCACCACGCCCGGCCAACACTTTTTTCTTCCAAGCTGGAGATCCAACCCAGGACTTTGCTCATGCTAGGCAGGTGTTCTACCACTGAACTACATTCTCAGCTGCTACTTTTTTTGGTGGAACTGGGGATTGAACCCAGGGGCATTCTACCTCCAAGCTACACCCCTAGCCCTATTTTTTATTCTTTTATTTATTTACTTTTTTCAGAACTGGGGATTGAACCCAGGGACATTCTACCCCCCCGAGCTATACTCCCAGTCCTATTTTTTTATTCTTTATTTTGAAACAAGGTCTCACTAAGTTTCAGAGGGCCTCACTAAGTAGCTGAGGCTGGCTAACAACTTGCCATCCTCCAATCTCAGCCTCCCAAGTACTGGGATTACAAGTGTGCGTCACCATGCCCGGCCCTTTTATTTTTTTGAAACAGGGTCTCACTAAGTTGCGGAGGGCCTCACTAAGTAGCTGAGGCTGACCACAAACCTGGGATCCTCCTGTTTCAGCCTCCCAAGTACTGGGATTACAAGTGTGGGCCACCACGCCCGGCTCAGCTGCTACTTTTATAAGTTTTAAACCTATATTTGAAAGAATGGTACAGTGAATACCTTATGTCTGCTCAGACTTGCCAGTTAACATTTTCCTTCTCTTCCCCTTTTCCTTTCTCTCTCTCTCCCCCTGCCTTCTTCCCTTATTTTTCATGGAACCTTTTTTTTTGGTGGTGCTGGGGGATTGAACCTATGGGCATTCTAAATCAGAGCTACATCCCCCAGGTCTTTTTTTATTTATTTTTATTTTTTTATTTTGAAACAGGGTCTTACTGAATTGTTGAGGCTGTCTTTTAATCTGCAATGCTCCTGTTTTAGCCTCCCAACTACTGGGATTATAGGCATGTGCCACTGCACCTGGCTAATAATAGTATTTCCTAAGGTCTTGTGTTTACTTTTTTTTTTTTTTTTTTTTTTGCGGTACCGGGGATTGAACACAGGGGCGTTCTACCTCTGCGCTACGCCCCCAGCCCTATTTTTTATACTTTATTTTGAAACCGGGTCTCACGAAGTTGCGGAGGGCCTCACTAAGGTGAGAGAGAGAGAGACAGACAGACAGGGAGAGAGAGAGCGAGAGAGCTGAGGCTGGCCGCGAACCCGG
>PVJS01028578.1:0-25406 GCA_004027185.1 Glis glis | reverse complement strand
TAGTGTGATGTTGGCTTCATAGAATGTGTTTGGGAGAGTTCCATTTCTTTCTATTTCACAGAATAGATTGAGGAGTATTGGGATTAGTTCTTCTGTAAAGGCTTTATAAAATTCACCTGGGAAACCATCTGGACCTGGGCTTTTCTTTGATGGTAGGCTCTTTATTGCTGCTTCAATCTCTTTAATTGCTATTGGTCGATTTAAGTTTTCTATGTCTTCTTGATTCAACTTAGGAAGGTTGTACATGTCTAGAAACTTGTCAATATCTTCTAGGTTTTCCATTTTGTTGGAGTATAGTTTTTCAAAGTAGTTTCTGATTATCCTCTGGATTTCCATGCTGTCAGTGGTAATATCCCCTTTCTCATCTCTTATTTTAGTAATTTGGATTGATTCTCTCTTTTGGTTAGGTTGGCTAGTGGTTTGTCTATCTTGTTTATTTTTTCAAGGAACCAGCTTTTGGTTTTGTTGATTTTTTGTATTGTTTTTTTATTCTCTACTTCATTGATTTCTGCTCTGATTTTAATAATTTCCTGTCTTCTACTGGCTTTGGGGTTAGACTGTTCCTGTTTTTCAAGGGCTTTGAGGTGTGTCATTAGGTTATTTATTTGGTGATTTTCTGTTATTCTTATGTGAGCACTCAGTGCTATGAATTTTCCTCGTAATACTGCCTTCAGGGTGTCCCAGAGATTTTGATATGTTGTGTCTCTGTTTTCATTTGCTTCTAGGAATTTTTTAATTTCTCCCCTTATTTCTTCTTTTACCCATTCCTCATTGAGCAGTGTGGTATTTAGTCTCCACGTGTTTATGAGGTTTCTCTGGGTCTTCTTGTAGTTGATTTCTAGTTTCATTCCATTATGGTCTGAAAAGACGCACGGGATTATTTCACATTTTTTGAACTTGCTAGTACTCACTTTGTGGCCTAGAATATGGTCTTTTTTAGAGAAAGTTCCATGAGCAGCTGAAAAAAATGTGAATTCAGCTGTGGTTGGGTGGAATATTCTGTATGTGTCTACTAGATCCATTTGGTTTATGGTATTCTGAGGCATCTTTACTGACCTTTTGTCTTCAAGATCGATCTAGTGGTGTGAGAGGTGTGTTGATGTCTCCCAATATTAATGTATTGGGATCTATGTGTGATTTAATGACATGAAGGGTTTCTCTTATGAAAGTGGCTGCACCTATGTTTGGGACATAAGTGTTGGCTATTGTTATATCCTCTTGCTGGATTGTTCCTTTTACCAGTAAGAAATGACCTTCTTTGTCTCTTCTGATAAATTTATGTTTGAAGTCTAATTTGTCTGATATCATAATTGCTACTCCTACTTGTTTTCGAGTTCCATTAGCGTGGATTGCCTTGCTCCACACCTTCACCTTTAGCTTGTGTGCATCTTTACTTGTAAGGTGTGTTTCTTGCAGGCAGCATATAGATGGATTGTGATTTTTAATCCATTTTGCCACCTATGTCTTTTGATTGGGGAGTTGAGGCCATTTATATTCAGCATGATTATTGAGAGTTGGGTTTTTATTCCTAACATATTGAGATTTAATTTCTGTTTGAGGTAGTGTTTGTTCTTTGCCTAGTTGTTTGTTTGATGGAAATGACTGTTTTTCTGGTTCTGGCATTTCCTTATTTTTTCTTCTTTGTAATTAATCTGTTTGAGCATTTTCTCAAGTGCTGGTTTGGAAGACATAAAGTCTTTCAGCTTCTGTTTGTCATGGAGGGTTTTTATTGCTCCATCAAATTTGATAGATATCTTTGCTGGGAGACAAATCTTAACTGGAGGTTGTTTTCTTTCAGAGTTTGGAATATGTCACTCCAGGCCTTCCTGGCTTTCATGACTTGGATTGGAAGGTCGGGAGTGATTCCTATTGGTTTGCCTCTGAATGTTACTTGCTCTTTTATTCTTGCTGCCTTTAAGATTCTCTCCTTCGCCTCTACATTGGTCGATTTGATTATTATGTGGCGTGGTGAGCCTCTTCTCTGATTCTGTCTATAGGAGGTTCTATATGTTTCCTGTACCTCTGTATCGACCTCTCTTTCTATGTTTGGAAAATTTTCTAATATTACTTCTCTTAATATATTATTGATTCCTTTAGTTTCAGCTTCTAATCCCTCTTCTATGCCTATTATTCTTAGGTTTGCTCTTTTAAGACTGGCTGAGATCTCTTCAATGTCCAATTCATGCTGTCGAATTGTTTTTTCTAATTTATATACTATGTGTTCATTTTTGGAGAGGTCATCTTCTAAGAGTGAGATTCTGTTTTCCATGTGGCCTAGTCTATTGTTGATGGTCTGTATTGATGCCTTCATTTCCATTATTGTATCCTTCACTTCCTTCAGAGGTTCGTTTTGATTCTTGCTTATTTGCTCCTTCATTGCTATCAGGCTCTCTCTGAATTCTTTTCGGAAATCCTGTATCATTTCCTCTATTGAACTTCTGAATTGTCCTTCTGGCAATCTTTGCACTTCTGAGTTGGCGGGTTCTGTTGTGGGATTGTGGGGGCTCATTGTTTCTTTGCTATTCTTCCTTTTCATGGTTTCAGGTTTCTTATGTTTATACCTTTGTTGCTTTTGGTAGCTCTTTCTCTCTCACTCTGTAGGTATCCTATGTCAAATCCCTCTCCCTTTATATTTTCTTATCCTGGAGTTAGATAGTTGCTACTAGGTGAGCCTTAAAGGTGAGTTTCCTTTACTGAGTGATTATTCTCACTTGCTCGGTATAATGTCCATTTGTAGGTCCAGTTTTTGATCTCCCTCAGTGATTGGGACCCTTGCCTGGTGCCTCTCACTACCTGCGCATGGGGCCAGTGCCGCTATTGCCCCTCTCTCTGCAAGTATGGGTCTCCGCGGTCTCCACTTGGGTTGTCCCTATGTCTCCCTCTGCCTACAGCTATGATAGGAGTCACCAGCAGAGGACCCGGGATTGTGTCTCTCTTTGCCTACAGAAACAGTGGTTGTCGCTTTGCCCTGATTTTGTGTAAACACAGAACTCCACGTTTTCCCCTGGGACGGCTGGTTTGGTCCAATTTTCCCCGGGTACCACAGCTGTATGTCCTGTGGCTATCCCTGGGGACTCTATAAGGGTGCTGCGACCCCTGGGTTGCAAGTCTGTCCCACCCAAATGTCACCAGGGATTGTCTGCTTATTCACGTGTCTACTGCATCCCACAGCAGACCCCACTCCCGCCTCCACCGGGGCAATCTGCACTGTCTCAGACTCCGTGAGTCCCTGTGGTCGTGCTGGGTGGTCTCCCCCTGGGGCTGCTCATTGACTTACGGTCTTGTTGAGCGCTGCTCTTAATCTCTGGGGGTGGGCTCAGCCACCGCCACAGGTTCTGGTCAGGCCTCTGGGTTCTGGGGATTCTGCCGAGTATGGATCGGACTGCTGGTCGCTTTTGTTGTGATGCTCTGCGGTGCTGGTTTTTAGAAGAGCTCCCTGTCTTCTTTGTTGGTGGCCTGCAGAAGCTGCAATGCTGGTAGTCGTTGGCGCGGTTTGACCAAGATGGCGCCGCTGCCGCTTCTGCCGATGCAGCAGTTCAGGTCTGTGTTACGTGTGGAGCGAGTCGCTGCTCGCCTTCACTGCTGCTATTCTGCTACTGCTGGGTTCACAACAGGTCTCTGTCATCTCCATTGGTCTTGTGTGGAAGCCACAATGCTGGTAGCCGCCGGTAAAGTCCTGGTGTGATGGTGCCGCTGCAGCCGCTGTGGCTGCCGCCACTTGGTCTCTTGAGTGTGGAGGAGCTGCTGCTTGCTTTCATCTCTGCTGGTCTGCAGTTGAACTCACAACAGGTCTCTGGTTTCTCTGCCGGCGGCGTGTGGAAGCCGCAATGCTGGTAGCAGCCGGCGCGGTCCAACCAAGGTGGTGCTGCCGCCCTTCCTTAGGTAAGGCGCTTGGAGCTTTTTACTTTCCTCTGTTTTGTCTTCTGGCTTTGATCCCATCGTGTTTCAAACTTTTTGTTGTTTACTTCAAGTTTGTGTGTGTGCCTTTCTTCTGTGGAGAAGTTGCTTTCACAGCGAATGAGATGTTGAGGTGTTTATATTTTTCTATGGAGGCTTCCAGAGGACAATGTTACCTAAATCTGTAGAAGTAAGAAAAAAATCATGCTGAACTATTTAGACTTCTTTTTCAGCAAGATGAAGCATCTAGCCCCATGCTCATGGGCTCTAAAGGCAACCTCTCTGGTCCTGAGTCTTGGGCTCCTTGAATTAGTCTGGGAAATCATCCCCAGTGAAGTTTTCCAGCTGAGTGTTTGAAGTGGCAAAGCCTGAGAAGTCAGTCTCCTTGAGACAGCTCTGTCAGTTTCCTCAATTACTTACTTCTGACACTTTCCTAATTAGGGGGAAGAGAAACAGAAATGGTATGCAGTTTACATTTTAAAAAGCAGAGGAACTGTAACTGTATGTATCCTATTCGACTTCCTTGTTGGATGGTTCTATGATGTTGTTTAATTAGGCAATACTTGGATATTTGCCAGGTGAGTGGAAACTTGACATAATGAGGCCATAAGCAATAAGACAACTGGGCTCATGTTTGGGAAATTGATGTCATCACACAAGAGAGTACATCAAAAATGTATTTTAAAGCCATAGAAAAAAATTTAGCCAATTTCAGTTGCAAGACTTTCATATGAATAAGTCCTTAAATATCTCATTATTCCTAATCCACAGCTGCTAACATTAGTATGCATATATGTACATAGAGTTGTTGAAAAATTGAGGATACAGGCATGAGGCTTTCTGCTCCATCCAGGTACTGTGAATTTAGGCTGCAAACCCACAGGAAATCCAGCTTGTGGTTGCAAATAGATTTGAGACAGCAGTGGTTTTAAACCACTAAGTTAGTGGTAATTTTTTATAGCAGTCAATAGGGAACTAATACAATGCCTGTGATTTCTGCCTGCATGTCTTCACCAGTTGGAACCTTCTGCCCTCTGCTCCAGCCATTCTGCCCAACCTGCTGTCTCAAATGGCTCTGTGACCTAGCCATCAGCCCCTAGATCCAGTGACTTCTTTATGGTGTCAAATGTGAGGTCTACTGTCTCCAGAAGACGTTTTCTTGGCAGAAAAAACAATTCAGAGTAACTATGCACTTTCATATTTAAAATTATTATTTAATTTATTGAGGTTACAAATGAAACACAATAACAAATAAAACAATAGCTCTTCCTTTAACTGTCAGGTTCACCTCACACATCTCATTATATTTATAAAATCAGCAAATTTTGGCTATCACTTTTCAAGGGGCTTTATGTGTGTGTGCGTGCATGTGTGTGTGTGTGTGTGTGTGTGTGTGTGTGTGTTACTCGGGATTGAACCTAGAGGTATTATAGCTCTGAGCTATGCTCCCAGCCCTCTTTTATTTTTTGTTTTGAAATAGGGTCTCACTAAGTTGTGGAGGGCCTCACTACACTGCTGAGGCTGGCCAGAAACCTGTGATCCTACTGTCTCAGCTTCCCAAGTACTGGGATTACAGGTGTGCACCAACACCCCCAGCTTCAAGGGGCTTTTGATTGGTATTTGGGAACATTTACAAATTCAGTTAATTAAACTCACTTAAACATTTCAACCTATATTTATAAATTTGATATATATATTTCCCATAACTACTACAATTACCATTTTTATAAACAAAATCTTCTCAAGCTCTTAATTTGTTCTTTTTTTGGAATTTTTAAATTTAATTTGTTCTTATAAGGCTAGAAAAATACACTTATTAAAATGGTAAAATTTTATTTCTCCTAAGAGTAAGATGCCAACTAAAATTGCCAGTCTAAATTCAACTATATACTTAAAATTGGAAGTCTGAACTGTTATTTGGATAGGTCAAATGTTCTTAATGATATATGTGTATGAAACCAATGTGCAAACAAATATTGTTATGAAGTTTTTGATTCTTTTAAACATCTCTGTACTTGATTTTAAGTGTTTTGTTGAAGATGAAAAATGTTTACTCTTTTGGGAAACAAGCATGTTTTCCCAAACAATTTTGGGAGATTATCTCCCAACTGGTTGAAGTTGCATAACAACAAGGGATTCTGGTTAAGATACAAACTGGATTTTTGTTATTGATACTGACAAGATAAATAATTGTAATTTATAGTCAATAATAGAGGTGTTAAAAGAAACCAGCTCTTTCTCACACTTAGACTTGTGAATCTGAAGAGTCAATTTTCACTTTTTTTTCTACTTTTTTCCATATTGGTACGATCTCTTGCAAAATCCTTCACATTCATCATGTCTTTAACATAGTGTTTCACAAACTGATTTTCTGTGAAAATTCACTTTGATAATTATTCCATTAAAAAATTCTGTTAAAAACAATGTGGGCAATGCTAGTATTTCTTTCTCCCTCTGGGAGCTCACATTAGTATAGTAAAGGCTCTTAGAAATCCTATAGTGAAGACATTTGTTTATCTTGGTTTAACGTTGCTTTTCCAAAACTGAGTAAACAGGAGTCGGTTTCCCCTCTTACATCATTTATTAACACCCCACAGAACTATTGGCTTGAGAAATGCTGCTCAAATTTGTCGGCTTCTTTCCATTCTCATTACTCTCACTTTAGCTCAGGCACTTATTATCTCCCAGCTAGATTAGTCTATTAGGTCTCCTAAATAGAATCTCTGCTTCTTTTCTTTCTCATTTTCAATCTGTTCTTTAGATGTTGCTAGGGTGATCTTTGCATAATACATTTCTGAATGTGTCTTGGAGTGGAAGGAACATTGGATTGGGAGTCTGAAGACTTTTATTCATTTTTTTGCTTTGCCACTAACTAGAAGTGTAATCTTAGGAAATTCACGCTATCTGTCTGGGCTTCTGTTTTTACAACTGAAAAATCAGCAGGTTGCTCTAGATGGCTTTAGAGTTCCTTTCAACTATAAAACTCTATATTTCTGTGAAAATACCAATTCCTTCTTTTGCCTCCCATGAAATTACTCTGGCCTGTCTCTTTCTAATTTAATTTCCTATTCTTTTTCTCCTGAACTCTATAGTTCAACTGAAGAAGACAGCTACTTATTGTTCTCTCTTATACCTCATGCTATTGAAATGCTTTTCTTTTTGCTTCATCTAATATCTTAGATTTCTTTTGTTTGCCTCTATAATTCATTCTCAACTTCTAAAGCACATCTCAATTATTCTTTCCTTCAGGAAAATCTTGATTTCCCTAATCAGCTGGGTTTCTTCCAGCTTTGACTCCTAGTGTGCTTTCTACCTCCATTCTGGTATCATTCTGCCTTGATCTATCTTGATATACTATGTCATTCACCCATTAAGTTATAACTGAAATCAGTGGCTATTATCTTGTTCATAGGCTCTAAACAGAAGTCAATGGCTCCTATCTTATATATGTTTATTTTCCTAGTACATCTATTGCTGGTACTTGAGACATTTCGGTGCTACTTTTATAATGTTTAATCAAAGAGTAAATTTTGATCCATTAGATATGTACTAGAGTAAAATCTGAATGCCTAATAAAAATACTGATTTTTTATTTGAAAATAAGATATAATGTGAAGAGGACATTAAAAAATTTGGGGGAGCTAGAGGTGGTAGCACATGCCTGTAATCTCAGTACTTGGGAGGCTGAGACAGGATCACAGGTTCAAGACCTGCCACAGCAACTTAGCGAGACTGTTTCAAAACAGAAGATTATTAAAAATGGGCTGGGGGTAAATGTCTCTGGGTTCAATCCCTAGTACCATACCTACACACACACACACACACACACACACACACACACGCACACACACACATGCACACACACAAACACACGCACACATTGGGGGATATATATTAATAAAAAACTCAGCTTTTATTGCCAACTATACATAAAAACACAAGTTTGAAAAAATACTGAAACTGTTAGGGATTAGGTGCTTCAATTTCTTCATCTTGTCTGGATGATGGTCTCTTTTGTCGACGTTTATAGCTCTTTAATTTTCTCAATGCTCTTAAGTTGCTTGAAAATAGCAACTTAAGTAAATGAAGGCCCCTCTCTTGATAGGAAGAATGAAGGCGGGGTAATCTTGTCAATTTGGCTATTCCATTACCTCCCAATTTGTCTTTGTCTGAGATCTGACTCCTTCATTTGAACTTCATTTCGTAGGTGCTCCTTAGATATTACATTCCAAGTCCCATAGTGCTCAAATTAAGCCAGAATAATGTAATTCAGTGCATAGGTTCTACATATTGCTCTTGTAACAAAGTAAAACAAAAAAATCACAAGCAGCACTTTCTTGTATCTTATATACATGTGTATACATTAGAGAAATAGAATCCTGCCACCTTAAATTTCTCCTCATAGATTAAACATGAGTTTTCTTCTTGGAATAGCTTCTGTGAGAGGATGGCTGCTGTGATTAGAGAAGGGAACAGTGCCGTGCCTGCCATTTGAATAAGGATTTACTGAGCTCTGTAATGCTGAGCCAGTCAGAGGAGAAGCTTGAAATATACATCAAAAGGAATTTAATCTAGGCAAAGCTAAAAATAAAAAAGCCCATTTCATGGAGACATGCTAGTAAAAAAATTGCAGGGTGTGAAAGAGACTTATCTGGAAAAAACAACCTGGAAAGAGAGGACATAATGTTAGCTGGTGACAAATGCTGTCCAAGTTTCCATGTGCCTCAAAGGACTAGTGTTCACACTGAATTCACACTGTAGAATTTTGTGCTAACTTAATGTTGTGTTTTGTTTAGGTCTTTTAGAAGCTATCAGTGTTTACTGATCACTAGAGCTTTGAAATTTAATTTTTAAGTGAGAACAACTGTGATTATGATATTGCTATCATTGGGATACCCACTGATACCACTGGGAGCATCCATGATCATGATTTTAAAATCACTGTGATACAGGGGCATCCCTATCACACTCAGAATTGTGCATTCAGAATGCACAGTTTGTTGAGTTTTGGCTAGTGCTTTAGACCATTGTGTACATCCCCCCAAATTCATATATTGAAACTTCAATCCTCAATGTTATGGTATTTGCAGGTGAGACTTTGGGAGATAATTAAGTCATGAGGGTGGGGCCCTCATGAATGGTATTAGTTCCCTTATAAAAAAGACGTTAGCTGGGTGTGCTGGTGCATGCCTGTAATCCAAGTACTTGGGAGGCTGAGACAAGGAGGACTGCAGGTTTGAGGCCAGCCTCAGCAACTTAGTGAGACCCCCAGCAACTTAGTGAGACCCCGTTTCAAAATAAAACAAATAGGGTTGGGGGTGTAGCTCAGAGATAAAATGCCCCTGGGTTCAATCCTCAGTACCACAAACAACAACAACAACAACAACAACAACAACAAAGCAGAGAGAGAGAGAGAGAGAGAGAGAGAGAGAGAAAGAAAGAGAGCCCTCAGAGAGCTACATCATCCTTTCTACTGTGTGAGGACACAGTGAGAAGACTGCTGTCTATGAACCAGGAATCGAGCCCTCAAAAACACCCAATTGGCCAGTACCCTTTACTTCCAAACTGTGAAAAATAAGTGTTTGTTGTTTGAGCCATGCAGTGTATGTTATTTTTGTTATAGCAGCCTGGATGGACTATGACAGTATATCTTTAATTGCAGCTATTTTGATTGTAGCCCACTATTCATAGTCATCAGCTCCATCCTCTCAAATCCCTGTTCTGTTAGGCAGAATAAATCTCTATTATGTGGCTACAGAAAATGCTAGAATTTTAGGTGGGTCACTTGTCACTGACCAAAATATGGGTGGTTAAGAGAAAACCTATTTTCTTCCTTGGAATAACAGCTCAAAATGCAAGTCATACTGTTGTCAGTTTAATAGCTTCATTTTCATACATAAAATAACAATGCATGTCTTAAGATGGAAGGCATTTTAAATCATAATATGGAGAGTCAGCTAATTGTGCATAGAGCATACACAGTTCATTCAAATAAAGGAGTTTTCTATAATTATAATATTTATTACTAGATGTTGTGTTTTTAGAATGATGTTTAGGAAAGACCCTTTTATGATTATTTGGAAAAATATATATCCAATATGTATGAAAATTGAAGATGCTTAGCAAGATTGAGAAAGGACAGTTTGTCCTTTGGACAGCCATATTAATTTTACTTAAACAATTGATCACTAGCTAGTTGTCCAAGTGATTTTCAACAAACGGAAATGTGCACTTTTAGAGGGTTTAGCTCTGGAGGATATTTAATGAAATTTCAATGTGTTTTTATAGCACAGAGATCTCTGATATTGTAAACCTATTCTTAACTAGATTATAATTTGATAAAAGGAAAGTAAGTTTCATTGCAGTTCCAACTGAGTTTGGGGTAGGAGTCTGGGATACTATCATACCTTTTGTTTTAAAATTCTTGGAGTGTTTGCTTTGGTAGCAGTTACAGCTAATATCATTCCTTGTGAATTACATGACAGAAACTTAAAATTAATTCTGGCAAAAATAACAAATGTTGATACACCACATGTCCTGGTATTAAGGCTAAAAATCTTTATCATTGTATAAGATAAATCTTTTATTTCTAATACAATGGAAATTGATATTTATGAAGATGCCTATGAGACATTTTAAAATATGAAGAAGTTGCCAAATTAATAAAAGTTAAATTATATTTTATGCAGTTTTGGAGTGGGTGTATTTGTATTCTGTTTGACAACTGATTATTCATGTGTAGTGAAGGAAGCAACTTTCAGTTTCCCAGAATAGAGCCTATAAAACTTAGGAACAGATTGAGTTCACAAAATATATTTGTATATCAATTTGTTTGGAGCTAGAAAAATATGTTTCTATGAAAACAATGTTATATTGTTTATAAAGAAAAGTTTGTTGTGTATCTATTATGTGCCAGGCAGTACAGGAATAAAGGAAAGATGACAATACTCAAAGACCTTGCAATCTCGTGGAAATTAGAGAGAAGCAATAGGGATGAGTGTGGTAGAGGTAAAGGCAGAGTGCTTTGGGACACAGACTATGTGTATACAAATCATTCTAGGGACCAGGGGAGGCTTTCCTCAGAGGGCAATGCCTAAGGAATTTTACAGAATAAATGAATATTAGCATATTGGTTATGTAGGGAAGAAGGAGGGTGACCCATGAAGAATGTGCTGTGCGAATTCATGGTGGCATAAAACAGTTGGGTATAGTCAGGTACTTGCCTCAGGTTTGAGGGAGCCAGAGCATTTGGACACATGGAAGAGTAGGATAGCAAGTTGGATGTGTCTCTTGAAAGCTATGGATAGCTTTTGACATTTCATTTACAATGAATGAAATGATTCTGTTAATGCTTTGGAAAAACTACTTCCGGCAGCTCTTTGGAGGGTGAAATGAAGTAGTGTCACTAGATATGAAATCAGGTCATTGACAAATGCAGGTGTCCAGGGTGAAGTGGTGAAATCAGAACTGAAAAGTCTTATAATCACCCTCATCGAAAGAGCATTGACCTTTGGGTTTCTGCTTGCATCTCATTCTCTATAGAGGGGTGGACATAGCTCTTTGAACTGCTCGGAAAGTAGATATCACACTGCTCTCCATTTCCATGCTACTTCACCATCTCACCCAAGTCCTGGGGGCCCATGTCCTCTCTCTTTCTTTAAGCCATAAAAATACTCCCCAAAATTCAAGAAAAATGGATTCCCATGTGTGTAGGAGGAGGGGAGAATGTGGGATGGGATAGAGGAGATCTTCACTCCTCATACCATATTTCTGATGGGCTCTGCTAGGACCACTTTTTTGTTTGTTTAATATGTTTTTATTGGTGAATTGTAATTATACATCATATTGATGTTCAGAGTGATATACATGCACACAGTACTTGGTGTGTTCTCCTCCATATCCCCAAAGTTTTTTTTCCTGAATGGATGTTTGGGTAGTGGGAGATAGGGAAAGGTTCAAGATAATTTTGATTTCTGGCTTAGGTGACAGGAGAGAGTATAAAATGTAAGGGCAAGTCAAGAAGTTTGGTTATGAATCTTTGGGGTACCCAGAGAGGTATCCCAGTAGGCAGTTTATGGTACTAGCGTTCAGGAGAGATGTAGCTGGTGGGGTAGACAGGAGAGTCATCTACATATAGGATATCATTGAAAATAGTTCTGCTCATTTAGAAGACTAAAGTAAAATTGGGAAACTGAGGAAGGAGATAAGAGCAACTGTGAAATTTAAGAGGGCAAGCTGAAAAGGAGGCTTAATGGAGATGGACTCCCTCATTATAGCAGGAGAGATAATTAACCAACTCTAATCTAAATATTTAAAACGAGTTAACTCGAGCCAGGTGTGGTGATGCACGCTTGTAATCCCAGTACTTGGGAGGCTGAGACAGTAGGATCTGGGTTTGCGGCCAGCCTCAGCTACTTAGTGAGGCCCTCCGCAACTTAGTGAGACCCTGTTTCAAAATAAAGAATAAAAAATAGGGCTGGGGGTGTAGTGTGGAGGTGGAATGCCCCTGGGTTCAATCCTCAGTACTGCAAATACATAAATACATAAATACATAAATAAACAAATAAATACAAGTTACCTTGAAATGAAGGAATGAAATTCCCTTCTCAAACACAAAACAGTATCCAATAGTGTATGTACTGTGACCTGACATGTGATCCATAAATTGCAAAGTAAAATTAAGATGTAAGAAATAAGTCCATGAATGCTATGCAATAAATATATAAGGCTCTTCAAAGACCATGTTTGTTTTGAGAGAAATTTTGCCCAAAATAGTCAGAACAATTTCAGCTAAACTGTAGATAAATGTGCCAAAGAGAAACAGCTAAAGTTCAGAGAATTCCACAGAATAAATTCACTCCTTGTTAAAATGTTTTGTTCTAACAATCACAGGATAGTATGAAGTATTCCAAAGTCAGCGATTCTGAGGACGTCTTGCCATTCTGTTCTGAAGGGCAGATTTCTTCCTGTCAAATACAGCAGAACAAAGTAATACATGCTGAAAAGAAACCAAGATAACAAAGTTTTCCTTTTGTGCAAATTCTCTTTAGTCCTTTACTATTTGATAAAAATCCTTTCCCCCAGTAAATGAATTTGCATGGCTTTATTTACAAAATAAGTTTGACCCTTTATGTGAACCAAGAGGTATAATTCTTACTGAGGTGAGAGTCAACGCAAAGCTATGTTGATGTATCCTTGGGCTTGCTAAAATTTCTCAGTTTATAGGCATTTGCCACACAGGCTGGTTTTACTTGCGGGGTAGAATCTAAGAATGTTTTGATGAAATCTAATGTCTTACGACATAAACGTTTACAGTTTATTCCCATCTTCACATATTTCAGTGCTTATATTTTAGGTTTGGAGGTCCGTTAGATGGTCAAAAACTATTAGCTAAATCATTTCCACAGAAAGATAATCATTCATAATTAATAGACTGTTAAATGGTCCATAAGATTGACAGCTGATTGAGCGTGTGTGTGTGACTAAATCATGTTCTATATTGTTGATTGGTAGGATTCAGTACTCTATATGGCATTGTTGGCATATAATATTCTCTTTGGCAAGCTGACATCCTCCCTTCCTGAGACATGACCAGCCCAGGAAAACACTGCTGACGTTAGGCTCTATTCTGCTGATGTTACACAAAACTGCAAGATTTCAAACATGGCATTGTTCCAGAAATACATGCTATTTTTCATAGACAGTACAAAGTAGCACAATAAAAAAGTCACATCTGGTGTTGGTTGTCATCTTATTTATCAGTTTATCCCTTCATCACCATGACATGAACTTTTAAAGTGTTTCCCATAAACCTAGAATTCTAACAGGTGAATTAAGGAGTAAAAGTAGTACCTACAATACAGGTTTGTGTTTCAAAAGTATTCACAAACCAATTGTTCAGCACTTGGGACATATTTTCTCATTGAAAAACTACATTGTAAATGACAGTTGCAGTCCCAATCCTATTTAACCCACATTGCCGGTGAAGTCAGAAACTTGTTCAATAAATGTAAGATGAGATTGTGACATCACTTTTTTAAGTTTCATAAAGTATATATAAATATAAGATGTGTTAAAAATTTAGAGAATAATTTTATGGCATTTTCAATATTAATAATGAAGATATTTATTTAGTTATATGTACAGTGATTTATTAACTATGTCTATATAATTTATTGCTAGATTCCATATAATATTACCCATATACCAAAAAGGGACAGAACAAACAATTAGATTAAATAACACAGATAAGAATTTTAATATTTTGTTCTCTTAACCCAGGAGCTATCCAGTTCATGCTCTCTAATTTATGCTACTCACTCTGTTAATAATCAGTGCATACTGACTAAGATTTTATCTTCTGGATTACCAAATGCATATCTCTCCAATGTAGCTCTTGGCATTGATGTTGTTCCTGGACAAGAAAGGATCATGATTCCTAATTTCTGAAAAACAGCACAGTAGAAAAAGCTGGGTTTCAAGCTTTTCTACATGTGAGTTCATTTCCCTAGGCCACATCTGTCTGGGTAGGTGGTCTGGTCTCAGTCTATTGCTGAGTTATTCCTAAGGATACCTTAAAGAATACAAACGAGCAGGCGGACAATGACACACACAGGGTGAGGTGCCTGGGAAAGATCAGAGCCTCAGTGCCCTCTGTAGGCAGCTCTTCCCAGCGCCTCCGCCTGTTCAACACCTCAACACCCACCCAGGCTCTCTGAACTTCTTTGCAGTTTTTATGGAGACTTCATTGAGTAGCCATGATCGATTAAATCATTGGTCATTGGTATCAACTCAACCTTTAGCCCCTTGCCCCTCCCGAGAGGTATGAAGAGCAAATATTTAAAAGAGAAGAAAGTAGTTTAAACTTTCTTTTTTTGAATGGTATTGTCTATAGAAAAGCAGTTTTGACTAGAAAATGAAGAGATGGATAGAGATGCTTGAGGTGATTCTGAAAGGGACTTCTGTCATTTTAAAGGAATTTGGAAATAAAAGGTACTATATTATAATATATATATAGTGTCTGTGTGTGTGAGAGAGAGAGAGAGAGGAGGGGAATTCATAAATGGAATAAATGCACAATTCTTTAATTCAGAAGCCAACAATCTTCCTTGTATCCTTATATCAAACTTTATTACCTTTTTATTTTTTATATTTTAAATCCACAGGCTCTTTTCTCTCAATAGGTTGACTCTCACTGTATCTCTATTATAGTTCACTTTTTCAGCCCTCTCCTCTTTCCCTAGGTCGGTTTCCCAGAAGACAGTTATGATTTAACTTTCTTAGACTAACTCCCCACCTTCATTCTTTTTCTGTACCTAATAGCTAGATCATTACAGTATTTTAAATTTCTCTCTCTCTCACTTTCTCTCTCTCTCTTTCTTTGTGATACTGGGGATGGAACCCAGGGGCCTTCTACCTCCAGGCTATACTCCCAGCCCTATTTTTTCCTATTAATTTGGAAACAGGGTCTTGCTACATTGCTGAGAGCCTCACTAAGTTGATGAGACTGTCTTTGAACCTGCAATCCTCCTGTCTCAGCCTCCCAAGTACTGGGATTACAGGCGTGTACCCCCACGCCCGGCCACAGTATTTTAAATTTCTTTCTTGCATTTTTTTTGTAAACATAAATAGCAGCCAACAACTTACTTTATAACTACTTACATTCTTTAGCTTTCTTACCTACTGTTATCTTTCAAATTCTGTTACCTATTCCGTGTGTGTGTGTGTGGGGGGTACTAAGGATTGAACTCAGGGGCATTCTACCTCCTTCTTTAGCCCCAGCCCTTTTTCTTTTCTTTCTTTTTTTTTTTTTTTTTTGCGGTACCGGGGATTTAACGCAGGGGCGTTTTACCTCCGCGCTACACCCCTGGCCCTATTTTTTTTTTATACTTTATTTTTGAAACCGGGTCTCACAAAGTTGCGGAGGGCCTCACTAGGGAGAGAGAGAGAGAGAGAGAGAGAGAGAGATCACGCGCGCATGCATGCTGAGGTTGGCCGCGAACCCGGATCCTCTGGTCTCCGCCTCCCAAAGTACTGGGATTACAAGCATGCGCCACCACGCCCGGTGCCCTTTTTATTTTCTATTTTCTTGAAACAGGGTTTTGCTAGATTGCTGAGGGTCTTGCTAAGTTGCCAAGTGGCCTTGAACCTGCTAACCTCTTAGCTCAGGCTCCCAATTACTGGGATTATAGTCGTGTGCCACCACACCTGGCACTGTTATCTATTCTTTTATGTTGTCAAGGATAACAAATGTAGCAAGGGCCAATGATTGTCAACCAATATTTATTCCTCCCTTCTTCTTGAGTAATGAAATCTTTATTTACCTGGGCACGTGGCTGCTCAGAACAGAACCTACCTTTCCCAGTCTCTCTGTGACTAGGTATGGCTGTGTGGTTAGCCAATAGGAGGTAAGTCGTGGTGTTGAGTGTGAATTCTGGGAAATATCCCTAGAGGGAGAGGCTGCATTTCTTCTCCACATCTTCCTCCTTTCTATTGTCCGAAATGTGGATGTTACGGTTACTGTTTGAGCCTCTGATGTGTCTAGCGCCAGACTATGACAGGTTCTGTTCACACAGTAGGACAATAAGCCTGTTTAAGTGAAAGTTATTTTGGGTTTTTCTCACAGTTGAACCCAATTTTACCTAATAGTAGTTACATTCTGTTTTGAAACCCAAATGAGCTCTTCTATGATTAATCTATTGGTCGATTTAAAAAGTTGAAAGATAGTATTCGCATAACTCTAATTCACATAACTACAAAGTCAAGAAGTTCTAACTGTTTTATGTTTATCTACAAATTTAGCACACATACACACACACACACACACACACACACACACACACACACATTTGCCTCAATCTTACCCCAACTTCTCCAAAATACCTCTGTTTTATTGTCCCATTTTTTCCTCATCCTCTGAAAACCCTCCTCTCTCGGAGCCCCATGTCTTCCTGATCCAGTTTTGGATGTGACGCTTTCTCTACTCTCTGAACAGCTGTCACACTGAGACTTCCATTCAGTGCTTTCAGGAGAAGTGTATTAAAAGGCCAAACGTGGCAACATCACATCTGCAATTCATCATCTAATGGTTCAGTGTGGAGGAGCAGCTGATAGATGGGAATTCCTCTTTTTAATCTATAGGACGTTTTAATGGGCACCCCCCACATTATTTTCCTTTGTATATCAGCAACCATTTCTAGGCTGTGTCTAGTTTCTAGCACAGTATTAGACCGATACCATTTATAGATTTCCATTCTGGACTTTTTCTTTCTTAGATTCATGGACTCTTTTCTTCTGCATAAGTTGTTCTCTCTCACTTTCTCTGTGTTTCTGAGTCAGTGCAATGAAGTGACATTATTCCAATCTATCACTGATTGACTGTATAATTTTAAGCAAGTCAATACTTATTTACCTTTTCTCTAAGTCTTAATTTACTCATTTGTAAAATAGGGGTAATTAGCCAGATGTGGTGGTGGACGCTTGTATCCCAGTATTGAGAGGCTGAGACAGGAGGATCACAGGTTCAAGGCCAGCTTCACCAACTTATCGAGATGCTCAGCTGCTTAACAAAACCCTGTTTCAAAATAAAAAAAACAAAATAGGGCTGAGGGTATAGTTCAGAGGTAGAATGCCCCTGTGTTAAATCCCCATCAACACACACACACACACACACACACACACACACACACACACACACAGAGAGAGAGAGAGAGAGACACACACACGAATAATAATGGCATCTACTTTATAGGTTTGTTGAAGAATTAGGTGAGTTAATCCATATTTGGTGTTTAGCGCAGTGATTGGAATGTAGAAAACACTCAATGCTACTTGTGACTACTACTATTATCAGTAGCATTAAAGAATGAGTTAGATAAGATCTCTCATATAGTAGTCTGAGTTCAAAACCAACCTAACCCCACCATCTGAGTTTTTAACAATCGTGCTATTCTGTTTCATGTAGAATACAGTTTTGAACGATTCTATTGGGGAGGAAGCTGCCATCTAGAGCAGTGGTTTGTGGTTACCTGTGTGTATGATGTATGGGAGGCAGGGGCTTGATGTGATACAGGAAGCAGAGTACCCTGGTCACTTGGGAACCTTTCCAAAGTATACATCTGGCATCCTTTCTATGACAGTTTGATGAGCCTTGGGGGGGGTGGGCTCTGGTAGGGATAATTATTCTGAATGAGCTTTCCTGGTGATCTGATGCACCCTCTGGTTGAGGAGAAAACTGCTCGGGAAGAAGTTGTTGCATTTTGCTGAAGCTGAAGTAGAATGAGTGTACTAACAGAAATCTTAGAAAATTATCCAAGAAGGAAGTAAAAAAAAAAAAAGAAAAATGTTCTTAGGTACAGTCTGTGTGCACCCCAGAAATATTCATAACAATTGACTTTTTTCATGTTTTTACTGATGTGACCCCTATTTCTACATATAAAACACATTCTAGCAGTCCCATCAGTATGTTTTTACTTCAGTCAGTTACTGTTCAGCTAGGTTCTCCTTTTAGGAGCTTCAGTTAACTCTCACAGTCCCAAATCTGTATATAAACCCACAGTGCTCACCACCATGGATCAACTTCAAAACCATAATTCAACAACAGCAAAGATAAAATGAAATAAATATATTTAAGGATTTTTCTGGCATTTCAGCAAGACACTAATGACATCATTATTTTCCCTGAACTAAAATTGCTCAGGCAGTGTTATGTATTAAATATACAGATTTTTAGCCGGGCGTGGTGGCGCACGTTTGTAATCCCAGTACTTTGGGAGGCGGTGACCAGAGGATCCGGGTTCGCGGCCAGCCTTAGCTCTCTGTCTGTCTCTCCCTGTTTCTCTCTCTATCTACTTAGTGAGGCTTCCGCAACTTCGTGAGACCCGGTTTCAAAATAAAGTATAAAAAATAGGGCTGGGGGTGTAGCGTGGAGGTAGAATGCCCCTGGGTTCAATCCCCGGTACCGCAAAAAAAAAAAAAAATATATATATATATACAGATTTTTAAACAAAATTCTCCTCATTGTAATATAAGGAGTTAAGATACAAATGACTTAAAGAATGATAGAAATAAAAAAAATCAATGCATACTAAGCAGGTAACATTTATATGAAACTTACTATGTGTTGGGGACTAAGTACTTTACATGATTGAACTACTGAACCCATACAATGGCCCTATGAAAGAGGTCCAACTTTGTAAATGAGCGAAATAAAAGAGGTTGAGATGCCCAAGTTATGTAGCTAGTAAAGTGAGACAGGTGTGTGGTTCCCAAACCTTTCAACTTAATACTTTGCCTCTCTGAACCGAAGGTGAAAGGCGTACGGAAAAAGAAGCCTATGACAAATACCTAAAATATGTCAAGTGATAATCATGAAATACATTCAACACTCTTTCCTCTATTTTAACCATTTCCTCTATTTTAAAAAAATTCTCTATTTTTTAGAGTATCATAACCATCTAAATTTTAGTTCTTTGAGTTGAATTGTTTTTTTCCTATAGGGTACTACAGCTGTCTACTCTGAAATATACTGTCACCTTGGGCATCTCTTTCTGTCTCCCAAGAACTCTAAGACCATGCAGTTGTATACATATGTATATAGATGCTTGCATTCTCTTAGGCTGGCCTGGTGGTTCTAAATTTGAGCTTGCAACAGCTATCCCTCTGATAGAGGACTAATATCTGGAATATACAAAGAATTTAAAAGACTTTACACTAAAAAAACAAATAACCCAATCAAGAAATGGGCGAATGAATTGAATAGACACTTCACTAAAGAAAATATACAAATGGCCAATAGATACATGAAAAAATGTTCAACATCATTAGCAATCAGGTAGATGCAAATCAAAACTACACTGAGATTCCATCTAACCCCAATTAGAATGGCAATAAATCATCAAGAAGTCAAATAATAATAAATGTTGGCAAGGATGTGGGGAAATAGGAACTCTTCTACACTGTTGGTGGGATTGAAAACTAGTTCAGCTACTATGGAGATCAGTGTGGAGATTCCTCAGAAAACTGGGCATGGATCCACCATATGATCTGGGTATACCACTCCTAGGTATCTTTCCAAAGGGATTAAAACCAGAGAATTATAGTAATACATGCATACCCATGTTCATAGCAGCACAATTCCCAATAGCCAAATTATGGAACCAACCTAGGTGTTCATTAGCAGATGAATGGATTACAAAATTATGGGAAATACACACAATGAAATTCTACTCAGCAATAAAGAAGAACAAAATTATGTCATTTGCAAGAAAATGGATGGACCTGGAGAACATTATGTTAAGTGAGATTAGTCAATCACAGAAAGTGAAGGGACATATGTTTTCTCTTATATGTGCAAGCTAGGGAGTATAGGGATACCAGAGGGATTCCAGATAATGGAGGAGAAAGTGGAGGCAGGGAGGTGAACTAAGGGAAGGGGAGAGGGAAGACTGAGGTTCATCAATGGAAATTCTACCATCGACTATGTGTACATATGTGAATATACCAACATCAACCTCAGTACTCTGTATTGGGAAGGGGGAAATGGGAGGTGGGGGGGCACTAAATGCTGAGTGCATGTATGCCATTGTCAACATGATTTACATTATGATAGGAGACTATAATGCACCAATAAAAGCACATTATTAAAAAATAAAAGGTTAGCACCAATAAAATATTAAAAAATTTAGTTTGCATCAAAATCACCTGGTAGAATTATTAAACCTTCACACCTAAAGTTTCTGACTTAGTGGCCTGAAGTGGGACCAGAGAATTTATATTTTTCATAAGTTCCTGGGTAATTCTGATATAGCCCAAGATCACACTTTGAGAATTATCAGTCTAAACTTATGGAGACGAGAGAGTAAAACATTATAGCAGAATCTGATTTCTAAGATAAGTAAGCATGAGAATTTTGTAAGCAAATGAAAATATTTAAATATCTACATATTGTTAAGCCTATCCACATGGGCAATTTCTTTGGATACAATATGGACATGTTTGACCTTAACTGCTTAGCTCCCTCCCTTTCCTTTCCTCTTCAGCTTCATATCACCATCATTCCATTCCTGCTCATCTCCTCTTTGCCCATTCTCTGGTCTAGTTCTCCTTCCCCAAGCCAGGTTTCATTAATAAATCTGGATGACTGTTTAGTGGACATTAGGGTCACATTTCTTAACTCCAGTTCAGTCATCAGGGCTCAGAGCCTGGGGATCTGTGAAGCTATATGGTTGGAGCATGGCTCCTGATTGGAGGCTGTGAGATGTCAGAGCTGTTTGGACACACAATGTTACCTTTTTACTGGGATTCCACTAATGATATAGGAAAGGAATAAGAAAAAGCATAAGCTATAAAAACAGAGAAGGGGAGGAGCAGTTAGTGGTAAAAGATTTCAAAGAAGACACATAGCCTGTACTGCCTAATGCTGATGAGCAGAGATGAACAATCCCAACCCATAGATCAGGTTAAAAAAGTGGTTGCAACCACAGAGTGAACAGATTTATTTGTTCTCAGAACTGGAGATATGTAGGACATAGAGACATCAAATCAAGTTTAATAGAGGGTGAGATTGTGATGTGGGGCCTAAAACAAAGAGATCAACCAACATTCTATAGACAGAAGAATAGATGTCCCTTTCCAGCCCACCATACTGCAAAATACAGAGATGTTCAACTGAAGAAAGGATAAAGTAAATGTGGCATATATACACAGCTATACAAAAGACACAATCCTGTCCTTTGTGACAACATGGATGAAACTGGAGGTCATTGTGTTAAGTGAGATAAGCCAGGCACAAAAAGACAAGTGCCTCATGATTGCACTCATATGTGGAGTCTAAAAAAGTTGATCTCATAGAAGTTTAGAGTATAGTTAGATAGGAGCAAGAGGTCCTGGTGTGTTGTTACATATCAGGGTGACTATGGACCACAACGAGGCACTCTATATTTAAAAAAAAAAAACTAGAAGAAATGATTTTGAATGTTTTCATCATACTAAAACATTATTTGTTTATTTGAAATTCAAATTTGCTGGGTGTCCTACATTCTGCGTCACAACACTGTATCAGTGTGAAATCACTAATTTTTGTATCTTGCAACTTTGCACAGTGTCTGGCACATAAGAGACACTCATTAAGTAGTCAATGAAATGTCATCCAGAAAGGTTGAGCATCCCTACACCAAAATCCAAAATACGAAACACTCCAAGCACTGAAATTTTTTGAGGGCCAATATAACATCACAAATAGAAGTAGAAAATTACACACCTGACTTGATGTCAGCTTGTAGTCCAAACACAGGCTCACTGACTTGGGAGGCTGAGACAAGGAGAACTGCAACTTGGTGGGACTCTGTCAAAATAAAAAATAAAAAAGGAGCTGGGCTCAGTGGTGCATGCCTGTAATCCCAGTACTTGGGAGGCTGAGGCAGGAAGATTCACAAATTAACACTACCATCAACCTCAGCAACCTACTAAGACCCTGTTTCAAAAAAAAAAAGCAACAAAAACAAAGTAAAAGGGGCTGGGGGTGGTAGATTGGCCCTGGGTTCAATACCCAGTACCACAAAATAAATAAATACATACATACATAAAAATAAAATTTAAAAAGGGCTGGGGATGTAGCTCAGTGGTAGAGTACCCCTGCATTCAATCCCGAGTACCACAACCCACCAAAAAAAACACAAAGCAAAAACAACTCCCCCCTAAAAATTCAAAAAACAAACAAAAAACAACAACAAAAAAACCCCACAAAGACACTAAGAATATTATTTAAAATTAGCCTTCAGGCTATGTGTAGAAGGTGTGTATGAAGCATAATTGAATTTTGTGTTTAGATTTGGTTCCCATCCCCATGATATCTTATTATATACATGCAAATATTAAAAAATGGAAATATTCTGATTATAAGCATTTGGGTCAAGGGATACTCAACCTGTATAAGGATGATGTAGGATTTTAAAAAAATCTCAATTACAAAACTGTAAGGAACTTTTGACGGACTTAGAATTTCTAGCTATTTCATGCTTCTACATAATTTCCGAGATAGAACATGATCTGACAGACATATCTCATAAAATTCACATTTGTTTATTTATGTACTTTTATCTCATCAGCAAATCCTTTAATACATACTGAGTCCATATATATTGTATTTGTTATCTGCTTTAGACCTAGTATTTATGTTTTATAACTGTGTAACATTGGCTTTTACTTCTGGAATTTCAGTTGAAAATAAAATTTCCTGTATTGGTTAGTGCTCTCAAGATAATTTAAAAGTATATGTGCTCTGTTACATGAATTTGAAAGTTATGTATGAAATTCTATAAGAAAAGGAACAGAAAAATTTATTGATAAGGGACTAATTTTGGTACATTATTTGGAATAATTGCAGTTTTATACTTTAAATATAGACAATAGACAATAGACACTGTGTTTATCCTTCTAAAATAAATTTCTTGCTTTTTTTCTTGTTTGAAGATGTGGTAAAGTGATAAATTAAAATTCACAGCTTATCAGTATGGCAGAAGATTAAAAATAGAAGAATTTTAAAACAAATCTTTATATTTCTAAAAATATAAGTGCTTCTTTATGAATTTTTCAGTTTTTTTTTTTTGTTTGGGAAAGTCCACATTTGATATGCATTTGATTGACTGCAAGACAAAAGTCAAGTTGGTCTAATTTAAAGTGACTTGCTCTTATCATGCAATGTCATCTCTTATTTTCAGCAGAGATAGAAGAAATTGAGTGGGAAAATTGAAAAATCATTTTAATGCTCCCCAAAGAAATTGTAACATGAGCTGGAACATATGGGTAATTTGTGAGGTAAAGTCAGCGATGGAGCTTAATCATTTTCAATATAATTTTTTTGTGACTGAAATGTTCTAAACCAAGAAAAGCTCATTTCTTTTTTGAGACAAAATTCTGATTACACTTTTTCAAACTTTTTGTTTCATCTGTAATTGGGGTATTGAACAAGGATGACTCATGACATGTGATAAAATGCAACTTTACTTTTGCCCCCTGTTGCTCCTTTAAAATTTATTTAGTAGAATATTCTCTCCTTCCCCCTGGATGGAGGGCTATTTCTATTACAATTTTTGCTCACATTTAGGTAATAGACTGTACTAAAATCATTTTTGGTCAGAACCAGTATCAATTCAAACATTAGAATGTCCACTTCCCAACAATGACCAAAACATTAATGTTCAATTTTTCTGTTCTTCCCTGCAGGGCTGTTGTATTGGAACGGAAAGAGCCTTTCCTCCCCACCCTGTTTATACTCCTCTTCCCTTCCTAGCTTGTTACTGTGTTTTGACCCTCCACTGTTAGGGTCTTTCTCTTCACGGAGGAGAAGAAATTAAGGGAAAATATTGTCTTAACTGGTGGGTACAATTGGAATTAGCCACATGATTTTTAGTAAGTGAAAGGCAGGGTCCCTTGTTTAAAAGGCAAGGGGAAAAAAGTCAAAGTGCTAAAACATAAACCTTTTTCATAAAGCTTTTTCCTCAGTCTGTTTCTTGTGTTTTTAATTTCTATTCAATATTCATTTTAAGAAAAAAAGTTAAATTAGCATGATTTCATTGTTCATCTTTGTATTTTGCAATGCCATTTTCAAAGTAAATGTTAAGAGCACTCAGGGAGAATTTATGAGGGAAACACTTCCACTGACATTATGTACATATTCTAAATATGTTTTGTGAAGGGGGAGGGAACCAGGGGAAAGATCACCAAGTGGTGTGTGCATGTATGTCACTATCATTATGAACTACATTATGATGCTATAATGTATATATGTATTATACATGTATATATTACATATACATATATAATATGTAGCATATATAGTATATATAATATGTATATATACTATGTATATATATAGTAGAGTATACTAGTAGTGTATATAGCTAGTATACACACTAGCTACAAGGTACTAGGGGAAACAGAGCAAAAAAAAAAGTATTTAACTTGTGTGCACAGTTCCTGAAATTACACAGCTTGTGTTTTGTAGCTCGGCCATACATGTGTAGAATAGTAGAAATGCTGGACAAAACTAACTCAACTTTTATCTCACATCTTTTTTTTTTTTTTTGCGGTACTGGGGATTGAACGCAGGGGCGTTCTACCTCTGCGCTACGCCCCCGGCCCTATTTTTTTATGCCTTATTTTATTTTATTTATTTATTTTTTTTTTGCGGTACTGGGGATTGAACGCAGGGGCGTTCTACCTCCGCGCTACACCCCCGGCCCTATTTTTTATACTTTTTTTTATTTTGAGACTGGGTCTCACGAAGTTGCAGAGGGCCTCACTAAGTAGAGAGAGAGAGAGAGAGAGAGAGAGAGAGAGAGACAGGGAGAGAGAGAGAGAGAGAGACAAGGAGAGAGAGAGAGAGCGTGCACACGCACGTGCGTGCGCGAGCTGAGTCTGGCCGCGAACCCGGATCCTCCAGTCTCTGCCTCCCAAAATACTGGGATTACAAGCGTGCGCCACCACGCCCGGCTTTTTTATGATTTATT
>PVJS01028577.1:0-25405 GCA_004027185.1 Glis glis | reverse complement strand
TCTCACGAAGTTGCAGAGGGCCTTCACTAAGGAGAGAGAGAGAGAGAGAGAGAGAGAGACAGAGAGAGAGAGAGAGAGACAAGGAGAGAGAGAGAGAGAGAGAGAGAGCGTGCGCACGCGCCCGCACGTGGGCGAGCTGAGGCTGGCCGCGAACCCGGATCCTCCGGTCTCTGCCTCCCAAAGTACTGGGATTACAAGCGTGCGCCACCATGCCCGGCTTCACTATGGTCTTGATTTTCACTTCCCTGATCCATGTTCCTTTAGTTTCCCTTTAATTATCGGTTATAGAAAAAAGAAACAAATACTTTTGAGTTCCAGGTATTTAGAAATCTTTTCATCCAATTTTATTTTCACAATCTCTTCCTTGTCCTTGTCAGAATATTTCATGTGGGTTTTGCTAAGGCCCAGGATTTACCATTTATTTCTCTGTTTGTAGCTGTCCTCTGGTTGCTGATGGCAGTGAATTTGGAGAAGTTCTTCAATCATCTCTACTTCATGCTGGCATCAGTGCCTTCAGAACTTGAGGTAGCTCAGTGGCAAAGCCGGGCTTTCTGGTACACCATCATGCAGGGGCATCTCTCTGGTTCCTGAGGCTCTGCCTGCATTACTTTGGCCATTTCTGCTGTGGTTACAAAGTGAGTGCTTTCCCTGAAAGTCAAAGGAATGTATTTTCATCTCAACAGGACAAATGAAAGCACAAAATACCTCTCCCTTCCATTTATCGGAAGACCTAAAATGCAGGAATGATTTGAAAAGACAAAAATGTCTTTATCTGAAAGCAGGAGTTTCTATTACAGTTAGAGTTCCATCTTATGGTTGGTTATGTATATACAAATATATAACTGATACATCAATATTTATTTACAGCTTAGCAGATTCAAATATGTTCTAATATCTGAGCAGGACCCAAAGAGGAATTTAGCAACAAGGTTTTATTCTGTTTTGATTTTATCAGAGTGACTTAGGTAGAAGATATTTTAGAAGTAACGTAAGTCTGATGTATTATCTATACTCAGAAAAGCATCTTCTACAAAATGATTGAATTCAAACAATTACTAAAGTCGAGCCCAGGCAGCTTTCTGGGCCATTATGCTGTGTGTGGGGGGGCACTTTAAAGGTTATCTTTCCATAAACATGATTCCATAGACACTATAGACAAACAGATAAAAATACAAGAAAAAATTCATTTTCTCAAATGTAGATGGTACAGATAAAAATAAAGATGTGTGTATATTTTCAATTAAGAAGGTTATAAAGAGCCTTAAGACTTTATGAAAAGGAATGTATATGCATATTTGTATATATATATACATATATATATATATATGTGGCTTCTGATAGTCTTATAACATTAAATCACAAATATCCGAATATGCTATACAATATGCAAATTTACATATACTAAATGACTGCATTTTCAAGGAGGATTTCTCACAGGATTTTCCCTTCCTTCTTTCTTTCTTTCTCTTTCATCTCAAGGTTTTCAAAGCAGAAAAAACAAATGTTATATGTTTAGGCTAGTTGTTGTTTTTCTCTTTGCTCTTTTAATCTTGAATGAAAAAGAAAACCCTTTCTTTATTAGTTGTTAATAAAATTAGGTTACAAAAAATACCTTGAGAGTCCAATTCAATCATAAAATATAAAACATTTTTTTCTGTCTATTGTCTTGGTCTACACGCTCCAGTCCTACTGTGGCTGTGTGTCACAGCTTTGCTGTGAGAGATAACAATAACAGCACCAACAATGAACACTTCTTTTGTGCTCTTTCTGTGTCGGGCACGGTGCTGAGAAACGTGCGTCCACTGCTTCATTTGACAGAACAGTGTAACGACGAAGGATAAAACTTCCTTTGATGCAAAAGTCAAGGAGTGGATGAAAAGAACTCTTTAGTGGAGTGCTGATAAGTAGGGTGTACAAACAGGACTAACTAGGAAACAGCATTACACAGGCTGAAATTCAAGAGAGAGAAAACTTACAGTGAAAGAAGTCTCACTTTGCACAGAAAGATAGTGTCAATGCCTGGGTCGTGGCTGCTTGCGTTACTAGGCTCAGATTGGATATAACTTGTCGTTCCTCAGTTTGTGTCCAGTTGACCTTTTAGTATAAAAATTGGGTTGTAGGTGATGACTGTATATTGTTGCTGTATTTGGGAGTCTATCTAGCAGAACCATAGGCTACACTAAAACTGAAGAATTATTAGATTTCTCTCTATATTTCCCATTTCTGTTAAACATTGATTCATTAGAAAGTCCAGTGGTGTATTTTGCATTTCAAATAGTTTACTAATAAGTACTGTGAACTGCAGGGAATCTTTAGCCTATAGACTTCTCTGCTCAGTGGCTTAAACTGACATACCTTCCTGTGCTAAATAATCTCCATTTTATTTTGCAACAACAATGGACAGGGTAGAATTTGACTTTTCTTTGACTGTGAAATGTTCAGGTAGTACTAAAGGATTAGGAAAAGATGATGAACACTTCCAACACTTAATTGTGGTATACTCTTAAGTGTGAAGTTTTCTCTGATTTTTTAATATACTTTTATTGGTGCATTGTAACCGCACACCATATTGAGGTGTCGTGTGATAGAAATATACATGCACACAGGACCCGATGCGTTTCCTTGGGAATCCTATTCGGCTCTCTTCCCCTCCCTGTTCATAATATTGAAATTGATATTAATAGTTTCACAAATGTACACTGGATTGTTTGAACTTTTCCATTATCACGACTCCCCTTTTCCCTACCCTGCCGCCTCCCCAAGTCTCCTCCCACTGTTCTACTGGTCTCTCTCCTCATTTATCTGAAGTCTTTTTTGTTTCTCCATTTCTCTCTGACTTCCACATTATGAAAGAACACATATGACCTTTGACTTTCTGAGACTGACTAATCTCACTTAGCATAAAATTCTCTAGTTCTGTCCATTTTCCTGCAAATGACATAATTTTTGCTTTTCTTTATGGCTGAGTACAATTCCATTGTGTGTATCTGCCACAGTTTTGTATCTCATTCATCTATTGATGGACGCCGATGATTTTTGAAGAAGAAAGCAAAAGGCACATTCCTCCAAACCATTTTGTGCAGTTGACTTTTTTGTATGGGATTTCTTTGTTTCCTACAGGTCCTGTCTTCACCCCCACACAGCTGAGTTTGCTACCCGCCATCTTCACTTCACGTTCGAGAAGAGCTGCCCGTGGTTGCAGCAGGGCTCCTATACGGCTGAGCACAGTCTTATTTCCATTGGTTCTGATCAGATGGGGCTGTCAGCTACTGTTTGCCTCCTGCCCTGATGCCTTGTCAAAGTTAATCATCGCCATGGGACTATGGACACTTCGGGACCCATTGGCGGTGTTTATAGTGGATATTTTCCTGGGGGTAAGTCAAAGAAAATTATTGGGATATGAGTCCTTGACATAGAATTTAGCTTTAGTGCATGAGTCGGTTGACATGGGAAGTTTCAGTACTGATGAACATTCAATATTCATCCTAAATCAAAGTTTTAAGTCTTTCCCCATAAAAAATAACATAGCTGGCTAACATCATCAATTTAACTATACTTTTAACTATCTTAAATAAAGACTTCCAAAAAAAGTAGGAAATCGCATAGAGATCAAATTCAAACGATCCATTACATTTTCCAAGATTATTACAAAAGAGCTTTATTTTATAACTTTTTAGTAGATTTTTATAATACAGAAGATTTTCATAGACTAACTTCTCAAAAAAGTAATTGTACTGTACTCCCTTTAATTGGCTAGGTTATTTATCTGACTTATGACATAATACCTTTCTGGGATAAATATACTCAAGAAGGATAAGAGCTTTAAAAGCATTTCTAAGTAATAAATTTTTTTAAAAAATCACTCCATAGGCATTATTTTGGCTTCTGTGATGATTACGAAGTGACATAGTGAATTTTAATCCTAAAATAGAGTTTTAGAATTTCATAATTATGAATAATGTTCTAAAGTACATGATGATGCATAAAACAATGATGGTAATGATTCTATTATTAGGTAATGCTTCATATTTTAAGCATCTCATGTAATTTACTTGATTATATATTTGCAAAAAGACTTCAAATTTCTGGGGGAAAGTATTCTTTTCATTTTATAAGTGGGAGGAATCAGCCATATAGAATTCCATTACTTGTGCAAGGCCACGTAGGCAAGTCACACTGTAACTAGGGTAAGACCTAGATTTCTGAATTGTGAGGGTGGTGTTTCTTCCATTGTGTCAAAATTTCTATTTCAGACCTTGAGTCAATATATTACTTTGTGAAATTATATGCTATCCTTAATGATAATCATTCAATTACATCAAAATATTCAATTTGCTAATTAACTTGGTGGCTATAATTTGATGAAGAATTGAAATGGATATTAGTATGTATTTATTGCCACATCCAAATCTTTAGTTGCTTTGAATTTTCAAGGTCTGTGATTTCCTGGTAAGGGCTACTGAATATGCGATTCTCAAACTTTATTCTGCATCAGAATCTATTGCAAGTCTTGGTAAAATAAAAATTTATCAGTCCTACCACAGGATTTCTCTTTCAGTGAGTCTGGAGTAAGGCCAGAGTTTGCATTTCTTTTTTTTTTTTTTTTCAGTACCGGGGATTGAACCCAGGGGCATTCTACCTCTGAGCTACACCCCCGGCCCTATTTTTTTATACTTTATTTTGAAACCGGGTCTCATGAAGTTGCGGAGGGCCTCACTAAGTAGAGAGAGAGAGAGAGAGAGAGAGAGAGAGAGAGAGAGAAACAGGGAGAGAGAAAGAGAAAGAGAGAGAGAGAGAGAGAGAGAGAGAGAGAGCCGAGGCTGGCCGCGGACCCGGATCTCCCGGTCTCCGCCTCCCAAAGTACTGGGATTACAAGCGTGTCCCACCACGTCCGGCTCAGAGTTTGCATTTCTACCATGTTCCCAGGTGATGCTGATGTTGGTCTGGGGACCACATTTTGAGAACCACTGGCATCATAGCTGCATAGGAATCTCTGATGAGCAAACCAGGAATGTCAACCTCATTTGTAAGATACAAGCTCAGTACAGACAAGGCTCAATGGACCATTGTTATTCCCCTGCCTACTAGCCATGACCCCTGACCCGCAATTTAGCAACTTTATCTACATTTCATTTAAGTTGTCCAATACTTTATATTAGATTATCAAAGCAAAATTGAAGAGACTGGCAAAAATTGAAATTGTTCAAAACAAAATTGACTTTAACTTGAAGTTGACAAATTTTTAAGCAATTTTAATAAGCAAAAGGAAAGGAAACTCAAATTTTTACTAAATTTTTTGTACTGTAGATCTGATCATAAAATGCAGCCCCACACAAAGGATCAGATGGATATTATAAATTAGTCGATATGACTGAAGACGTATGGGGTGGTGGGTGCTTGTAATCCCAGTACTTGGGAGCCGGAGACAGGAGAATCCAGGTTCCAGGCCAGCCTCAGCAACTTAGCTAGAACTTGTTTCAAAATAGAAAGGGCTGGAGGTGTAGCTTGGAGGTAGAAGACCCCTGGGTTCAATCCCCAGTACCACACCAAAAAAAAATATTGAATATTTATTTTGTAAAATTATCTTAAATTATGCAATAATATTCCATATATAAGATGTATATGTAAAGAAAAGTTTGACAATTGGTATATGTGTGTTTAATCTATTCTCACTGTTCCAAGCAGATCAGGGAGATGGAGTGTTTTTGATGGACGCTGCTTGTTAATTATGTCTGAAAATGATTATACTATTATTGTATTATTAATGTGATTTTAGAACTTAACAACCAGAGTGCTGTCCAAACTACATTCATGGAGACATTCCGTATCCTGGGTTCTCTCCAGCAGCTCAGGTCAGCAGAGCCTGCTGCTGCTTTACAATTCTTTCAGGCCATAGTATGCGACAGCAGTGCTCAAACTTTAATGTGCTTGCAAGTCCTTGGGGTCTTATGTAAATGCTCATTCTGAATCTCGAGGCTTGCGATTCTGCATTTCTATTGGTCCCTAGATGATGCCAGTAATCTCTTTCCATGGACTCCACCATGGGTACCGACATGCTACATGCTTTATTTACCACTGTGGCTTTTCCTTCACGTTGCTATTATTGGCTGGGCTTTTGGTCACTGAGGATCCTTGGGCTGCTCTCAACCAAACTGAGGTCCTTGAAGCTCTGAGTCCACTTGTATCCATTTTAGGTTTCCTATGAGAATTCAGACTGCTTATTTGTGAGTGAACAGGACCTCTGCTAGAAATGCTGAGAAGTTGCCAACAGGTGCAATTGCTGACTCTCACCATGCAGATCCTTGAACATTATACAAATGAACTCAAAACAGTGTACATTATCCTGTAAGTGCATCCAGCTTCCAGCCCTGCTGCTGGGGTTGGAGGGAGAACATTTGCCAAGGAAAGCTCATCAGTACTCAGAAGGCAGTCTTATTTTCATGTGCCAACATGTTACCACTGTCTGAAACCTCAGTATTATTGAATACCTTGATGACATGGCCAAGGAGGGGGCCTTTAAAACCAGAAGTGCTCGTGTTTTCTACAACGTCTCTAAGGTTTTCTTTACCCTGCTTATTAGTCTTATTCTGATTCTGAGAGTATTGTGCTGGAGTCAGCTGCATTCTGTCAACATTCTTCCTCTCTCAGTCTCTAGTCTAGCAAAGAGGGGACTGTACCATCAAGGTTTGTTGAGCAGGAGATGTAGAGAGGATGCCATCTGCATTCTGGGAAGACCGTATCCTATGCCATCTCACAATTCCTCCCAGAGGTCTGCTGTACATACTGAGCAGGCGTGGTATTGATACTGCAATGCCACATGGAAAGACCTCTGGGGATGCTGAGCAGTTGTCCCTTATAATCTTCTGAGGTCTCATAGAATAAATGTCTGCTGCTCTCATGGAATGGCTTTCCTTATTCCAACCAGGTCCCTTGGGCAGATTAATAGCCAGCCAGTGCACAGTATCCAAGGCAGCTGACAAAATGAGCAGTCTTGATTTACTCTGGGGCCTCTAATGTAATCTGTAGGTGAGCAGTCTCCAGCATGGCCATCTCAGAACCAGTTCAGAGGTCTGTAACCTGACGAAACTGACTTCAAGTGTAATGATGAACATAGCACCCCTGTCTAAAGGCTTATTCCAAGTCTCCAGAAATTATTGACTCTCCAGTTAGAATCCATTATGTTTCAGTGCAGTTGTTATCTTTACCAAATCTCTAAGCTGTGTGTAACCTACAGATTAGCAGCTTTGGAATAGCCAGAGCACCTGTAGAAATGCACTTGGTTGTACCCAATGATTAAATTAAAACATGCATTTTAACATGTCCTCCAGGTGATTTGATAGCACACTGAAGTTTGGGAATTGCTGATCTAAAGCAATGGTTCTCAAAGTGTGGCTCCTGGACCAACAGTATTCACATCACCTGAGAACTTAAAAATGCAAAATCACAGGCCCTAGCTGGGCATGGTGGCACACGCTTGTAATCCCAGTACTTGGGAGGCTGAGATAGGAGGATCCAGGTACATGGCCAGCCTCAGTACTTAGTGAGGCCTTCTGCAACGTAGTGAGACCCTGTTTAAAAATAAAAAATAAAAAATAGGTCTGGGGGTGTAGCTCGGAGATAGAATGCCCCTGGGTTCAATCCCCGGTACCACAAAAAAAAAAAAATCACAGGCCCTGCACTAAATCTATTGAGTCAGAGACTCTGGGAAGGGGAAGGGAGCCCAGCAATATTTATTTGAACAGTAGATTCTAATACCCTTTAAAGTTTGGAATCACAGTGTTCTTAGATCGAATGTCTCACATGAAGACTTGGGTTGCCTGAGTCCATACCTCAAAGTCCATCAGCATTTCCTCTCAGTGGGTGAGGCTGAGGATCAGCCATGTTTGAATCAGGTGAGCTAGCAGGAGTGTCACTACCTAATTTTACTTGTATCTTTTGCATTGGATTTATTTTCTTTCTGGTGATCCAAAAACAGACATGATGGGTGGAATTCTGTGAGGCTGAAGTACTGACTGGTGCTCTTGCTAATAGCACTTTGTCAGTCTCTGATTTTGCTGACTCAGAGACTAGGAATGCATTCCTTATGACACTATGTGCATGAATTCCATTGGGTACAAAAATTCTTCCTCTGTAGCTAGCCACAGTGGTACAGGCTTGTAATCCCAGCTACTCTGTAGGCTGAGGCAGGAGAATCACTTGACCTAGGAGTTCAAGACCCCATATCAAAAAATAAGTTCTCCCTTTTCCTGATCTCAAAGCTTGACTAAAAATACAGGAAGGATTTGCTATGGAATCTTTTAATTGGTAGGCATATATTTATGAACTAAATTCTTTCTGCACAGGATTTTAAATGACATGAAATAAATATGGTATTTTTTGCCCTCAATCTAGGCAGTGAGATAAGAATAATTCAGAAGGAAGAGAAACAATAGTAGAATGTGAACATTGTCATTCAGCAAATAATTTTTGAGACTCCATGTCTTAGTTCATTTTGTGCTGCTGTAACAAAATACCCGAGACTGGGTCATGTATAATAAACAGAAATGTATTGTCTCATAGTTCTAGAATCTGGGGAGTCCAGATTGAGGGATCAGCACCTAGTAAGGGCCTTCTCGCTGTGTCATTCTATGACGAAAGGGCAAAGAGAGAGCAAGAGATCAAACTCATAGCCTCAACTCTTTCATAATGGCATTAATCCATTCTTCATCACCTACATACCTCCCACTAGGCCCTAATGCCAACACAGTTGCACTGGGGATTCCATTTAAAATACATGCTTCCAGGGGAAACATTCAAACTATACCACTGCATTAGAAGTGACTGTGGAGTGGTAGAAAGGCCATGAAGTTGGAGTAGTGGAAGCTGGTTTCTGGTCTTAGCTCTGCCATTTGTCACTGGATAAGTCAGTCAGCGTCTCCACTCATTCATTTACACATAGGCATCTTAAAAAACATACTTATACCTACGAGTAGTAACACCTACCCTATGCATTTCTCAGAATAGTTGGGAGAATCAAATGAGAGACTAACTAGGAATAAACCTTGGAAAGTGTACATATAATATAAGTGGGCAAAAGATGAGGGGATTATAATGAAGCGATGAGGCTATGCCCTCTGCATGACACAAGCTGTAAGAACTGTTGTCCTGATGGTTCAGGAGATAATTTATAATCTAGTGGGGAAATCAAAATAAATACTCTCAAGGATATAGTATGAACAGTGTGTGATGAATGCCATTTGCAGGTGTATGGCTCATTCCATTACATCCTTCAGATCTGTGCTCAGATGCCATTGTTTTAGTGACACCTTTCAGACAGAAATATTTAATAACATACCCCATTTCTCCTACTATAGTTTGGATCTCAAATGTCCCCAAAGGCCCATATGCTAAATACTTGGAGAAATATTAATGGTTGTGGAACCTTTAAGAGGTGGGGCCTACTGGGAGTAAGTTAGGTCATTGGGTAGTGCCATTCATGGGATATTGCAACCCTGGCCCATTCTTTTCTCTCTCTTTGCTTCCTGGCTACCATGAGGTAGTAGCTTTGCTCCACTACATGCTCCATATCATCATGTGCTGCCTTGCCACAGGCCCAAAGGCAACAGAGCCAGCTGACTATGGACTGAAACTTCTGAAAATATGAGCCAAAATAAACCTTTCTTCCTTATAAGTTTTCAATCTCAGGTATTTTGTCACAGCAACAGTAAGCTGACTAACATACCTCCTTTACCTTTTTTCTGCTTTACGTAATTCATAATACCATCCTGTGATATATCATGTTATTTAATCTTAATGTTACATATATATATATATATATATATATATATATATATATGCTTACTACCATTTACACACACACCCCACACACTTAAAAGTAAGCTCCAAGAGGGTAGCAGTTTTTGTTTAATTTTGTTTACTCTTTTATCTTCTGACCTTATGGAATCCTAGTAGGTGCTTAATACACATGGGTTAAACGAATGATAGGCACCTATTGACTAGATCTTGTTATTGGCATCAAACATATATCATGTTTGGTCATTGTTGCTTCATCAATGCATCCTGTCTCTATGTCTTTACCCTTAAGAAACAGCAGGAAGGTAAAATCTGGAGAAGTAAAAAGACATGAGAATTCTTACAAATCTGCTGCTCAGAGCCCTGACAGCAGAGACACACTTTGTAGGTAGATAGATTAACAGAGTATGAAAACAAAAGGTCTGGTGCAGTAGTCAAAGAAGCAGTGGTTGAGAGCTGGAGTGTCTGGCTTCTAGTCATTGCCCAGTTGCTAAAGTACATTTCAGTATTGGGATAATGCAAATCAACCTCTCTAGGCTTTGTTTTCTACGCATATATGATTTGGATTAAATACATTTAAAAGTAGATTTTTAGGCGTTAGTTATATAATTATCACTTTACAAACTAAAGAAATTCTTCCCTCTCTGTTATCTTGGAAACAAGATACCTTATTTTACACATATATTGCAAGCTAATTCCATTGGATACCATGAGAATCATAATTAAAAAACTGTTCATGCTTAATAAAGCTCAGAGGTCGATCATGTTATATGATGATACTATAAGTCCTTAGCCATTGATATTTGTCTTTAAAAATCTCATTGCCTTGCACAAATTTACAACCCAAGATCGAAAATGCTTTACCTTGTCTAAAATAGGGTTTGTTTTTAAATTAGCCTAATGTAAACTTTGGTTTTCAAGCTCACATTAAATAGCCTGATAACTTTTTTATAAGTTTCTAAAATAAGCCATCTCTTTTATGCATAGCACAAATTAAATTCCTATCAAATCTGCTTCAGAAATAAAGGAATCTTTCCAACATCATATTTAATTTCTCCATATCTCGTGCTCATTAAATTCAGAAGTTAATAGCACATAAATAAAACATGGCTTTTACTTCATGAATTGCATGTCGAGTGCACGCATTTAAAGGCTTGGAGGAGAAAATGAGAAAAACCTGGTAAACCAAGCATGCAAAACCTGGCCTTTTTTTCTTTTCCTTTGTGCAGCTAAAGATCTGGCAATTTTCAGTTCTTAGAGAATTTAATTTAAAAACAAATTAGAGAATCATATAGTCTTTGTGTCTTTAAATTAATCTAACCTGATAATCGCTGTTTCCATCTTTATTCTTTTAATCTTTTCTTCCGTCGGAAGCTCACATATAACAAGGAGGCTCCCATAGCTGATGCAGCAAAGCTGTACTGGTCGTTCCTGAGAACCAAGCAACAGGGAATTCTCGGTGTCGTGGTCACAGTGCTACTTTACATCCTCCTGTTAATCATTTCTTCCCTGATTTTATATGTGTACTGTCTCAGGTAAGGTGCGGCTATTATTTTCTTCTTCTGAGTGTTCAGCTTCCAGCCTTGTTGCACAGTTGAGCTGTGAGAATGTGGTCAATGGAAAGAAGTTAGGGATGTCTTCATCTCTAAGGGAGGGATGTCCGTCGTTATTTGTAACACTTGTCTTGAAAGGCAGCCAAGAAATGATTTGACCTTTGCAGAAATATTTTCCCCATGGTAGAGAGAGCTAATCTTGCTGAAAATCATTATACTGGTTTCTCCAAACAAGGAACCAACAGGAAACAAGGAGTAATCCCTTCACATCCAAGGCCATCCTGGGACATTTCCTGAGAAGCTTGTCTGCAATTCTTTTTTCTCTGTCTTCCAACCTGCTTTCTTCCCACGCTTCCCACCCCTGCCAAAATCACCAACAGAAAAATCATCCTCCCTCCCGCTTTGATCCTGCATATCCTAGGGTTTGGTTGGCCAGCTCATCAATTTAGCAATAGATTGTGTGTGTGTGTGTGTGTGTGTGTGTGTGTGTGTGTGTGTCATGAAAAATAAGAAAAGCAAGACACAGGGCTGTAAAAAGTGGTAGGAGGACGTTTCATCCATTGATTATTTCTTTTATTGTGAAGAAAAGAATTGCGTCCGATTGACTCAATCCTACTTGTCTATTTTTGCTTTTGCTGCCTGCGCTTATGGCACCATATGCATGAAATCGTTGTCAAGACCATTGCTATGAAACTTTCCCCTATGTTTCCTTCTAGGAGTTTTATAGTTTCAGGCCTTATGTTTGTCTTTAATTCATTTTGAATTGATTTTGTGTATAATGTAAGATAACGATCCAATTTTATTTTATTTTATATTATTTATTTTATTTTATTTTGGCATGGGGGATTGAACCCAGCGATATTCTACCTCCCAGATACACCCCCAACTTTAAAAAACATTTTTATTATTTTTATTTTATTTTTTTATTTATTTTTTGCGGTAGCGGGGATTGAACCCAGGGGCATTCTACCTCTGAGCTACACCCCTGGCCCTATTTTTTTTTTATACTTTATTTTGAAACCGGGTCTCAAGAAGTTGCGGAGGGCCTCACTAAGTAGCTGAGGCTGGCCGCAAACCCGGATCCTCAGGTCTCCGCCTCCCAAGTACTAGGATTACAAGCCTGCGCCACCACGCCAGGCAAAAGCTTTTTATTTTGAAACAGTGTATTACTGAGTTGCTGAGGTTGGTCTTGGATGTGTGATCCTCTTGTCTCAGCCTCCCAAGTATTGGGATTACAGGTGTGCACCACCACTCCCAGCCCAATTTCATTCCTTTGTTTGTGGGTATTCAATTATACCAATGTTATTTGCCAAAAGTCTTTTCACTGTCATGTATTATTGGTACCCTTTCTGAAGATAAGCTGACTGTACATGTGTGGATTCATTTATGAGACCTCTCTTCTGTTCTATTGGTCCATATCTCACTTTAGGCTGCCATTCTGTATTAACTATTACAGCTTTGTAATATAATCTAGAGATCTCCCTGGGTATTTACAAAGAAGAATCAAATTCAAGATTTCAAAGAGATATTAGACCTGCTATGTTCATGGTAGAAATATTTCCCGTAGCCAAGATGCACAAACCACATAAATATCCATCAACAGATGAATAGATAAGAGGTAAATACATACAATGGAAATATACAAATTTGTGGAATATTATTTACCTATAAAAAGGAAGAAGTCCTGAAATATGCAGCAATGCTGATGAACTATGAGGACATTATGCTAAGTTAAATAAGCCAGCCACAGAAGGACACATACTACATGACCCCATTTAGGTGAGAAATAAAAAATAGTCACATTCATAGAATCAGAGAGTACAGTGGTGATTTCTAGCAGCTGAAATGAGGGTAAAGTAGAAAATTGCCATTCAACTGGTATAAAGTTTCAGTTACACAAGATGATTAAATTGTAGAGATCTGTTACACAGCATCATGCAGATAGTTAACAGTATTGTATTGTGCACTTAGAAATTAAAGCGTAGATCTCTTGTTAAGTGTTCTTACCACGAGTTTAACAAAGTACTAGGGGAGCCAGGCATGGTGGCCTATTCCTGTGATTCTAGTACTTGGAAGGCTGAGAGAGGAGGATTGCAGGTTGGTGGACAGCCTCAGCAATGTAGTGAGACTCTCAGCAACCTAGTGAGACCCTGTTTCAAACAAACAAACAAACAAACAAAAAACCAAAAAGGACTGGGGATGTAGCTCAGAGGTAGAATGCCCCTGGGTTCAATCCCCAGTACCACAAAATAACAATAATAACAGTAAATAATAATAATGTAATAAAAATTTTTAAAAAGTACTAGGGAGAGATCAATGCAGGGTTCTCTCAGCATATTGAGAAAAGGAACCAATACAGGTTTGGAGAAGGTTGGGGCAGAAGCCAAAGACTTCAGTGAAAATATAACACTTGAGCAATCTTTGAAGCTTTAATGTAATTTAACTAAGAAAAACGAAAACAAAACCATAGGCAAGCGTGTTTGCAAGCAAAGAGAAGAAAATGTATGAAGCCACATAGTCTTTAGAAAGTGTGATTTACAGCATTTGGTATAACTGAAGTATTCAGATATGACTGGCGCTTAGGATACGGACAGATGTCAGTTGGCTGAGATGAGGCTGGAAATGTGGTCAAGGACCAGATGATAAAAGACCTGACTCTCAAGTATATTGCAGAGCTTATATTTGTTCTAATGGCAAAGTAAAGACACTAAAATTTTTTTAAATAATCTAGTTTTAGGAAGGGCACTGTTAGTAGGAAGGAAGGTAGATTTAAAAAGGGTAGGACTGGAAACAGGGAAATCTAGTTAGAAAGGCACTTTGCTAAGCTAGGCAAGGAATGGCATGAACCTTAACTAAAGAGAATGACAGAAATTTGGGTCTAGGAACAGCTAAGGGCAGAACAGGACTGCGGGCTGGTTGGAAGTTGAAAGTGAAGGAGAGAGGATGCCAGTGCCACCTGAGGTTCTGGAGGTGGGCACAGGGGGAGATGAGAGTGGATCTCTCAGAGACAGGGACAGATCGAAAATAAGCATTTAGACCATACTGAGTTAAATTTCCTTTCAGATGGAACTTGAGATATCTGCCATGCTGTCAAGGGAAAATATGTCCTAAGAACTTGGACAGATGAGTGTGGAGCTCAGGGAAGTCAATCTGGACTTCCAGCGACTTAACTGACCGCAGGATGCAAAAAAAGGCTGGTACTTACTGGCCTCTTTTTTCCTCCCACGGAGCTATGCTGTAAATGGACAGTGGTTAGAAAGAGCTATCTTAAAAAGAGGGACGTTTAGTGTTGATAATTTTGTATATGCACCTAGCATTATTTGAATGGTTTCCTTCATCTAATCTTCTCCCTTGCCCCCATCTCCCTCCTTTAATCCCCTTCCACTATTTTACTGGAATCTCTCATTTATCCGAAATCTCTTTTGTTTCCCAATTTCTCTCTTACTGTCAAAATATTTATAATCTCTGCATCTATCCCTCTGAAATCTCTTAGTAAATGAAGAATTTCTTACCATATTGAAATTAATTAAATATGCAGTTTGATAATGTTAAGAATTATTAGAGAAATACTATTCATACCAATAAAGCTTACTCCTAATTATTCCATAAAAAGAGGCACATTTAAATATGAACACGGTTTATAGGTATTTGTAACAGAGATGAAAATTCTGCAGAGAACTGTAGAAAATACCTAAGCAAAGGAGGATATTAGAAGGAGGGGGGGGTCTCTGAAGACAAGAGGAAGAAGGCAGGTGGAGCCAGCCTCACACCTGTGAAAAGGTTCTTGTCTCTTGATGTGCTAGGGAAAGAGGTGTGGGTGAAAGCAGAGCTTGGAGGCTTGTGGCAGGGTGCACAGTGAGTTCACATATGATAGCCATTATTATTCGAGGGGGTGAACTCACTCCTCAAGTCTTCCTTCAGTAGACTGATCATTCTCTGATGTGGCCCTTGGGTCACTAACATAGCTGTAGTAAAATTGCCTGGCTCTCTAGGGGACGCGTGCTATTTAGGCACAGGCTTGGTTTATATTTTGACATGTCATAAGTGCTGTATGTCATCTTTCCAGGGCACTTATATTCCTGGGGAAGGAAGAAGTCTTCCCTGATCATTCAGTTTCCATTTGACCACTCGCTTGTAGTGTGGCCCCAGGCAAGGTTGTTCATTTGCTGGATTTTAGGCCTTTTCTTGTATAACATGGTAAAAATAACACATATGTGTAGATTTTATAAGCAGCTCCATGTGAGTAATCACTGGGCTATTCAAAGTGACTCAGGTTTTCCAGAGAAGTTAAAGAAATAGAATAGTATGCCATGTAGTTTAGTCTTCTGTAAGTAAAAAAAAAAAATCACCAGATGTTGTATATATCATTTATTCCCATGATACATCTCTTTGTACTTAAAACAAAATAAATGTTTACAACCATACTATGCCTTGCCTGAGATATACGTTTTAATTATCTACATAACTTGCAAAGTATACAAAAGTAATTGCAGAATTTATGCACCAAATAATTTGGGACTTAGTCTTTTGCTATGTAAAGCAAATGGGTATTTGCATTTCACGTAGAACAGAAGAATGCCCTATAGGGAGGTGTAGGTAGGAGTAAGAAGCTCAGTAATGGATGGAGAATGTTTAAGAGAAAAGTGGAGATGGATGCAGTGCCTGAACATTATAGAGAAATGGCCTGGCAAATTCAGGAGAAATAATCACATTTTGTTCTGTCACTCAACCTAGTTCCTCATTGCCTCCATGTCAGAACTGGGCATGCTCAGTTTTGCTCATATTTTGAAAGCAGATGCTCTCAAGTTTCTTTTGTTTGGTGTATGGGTTTTTTTATAATGTTAAAAATATTTTTGATAATGAAAGAGCTATAGTAATCTCCCACAGGGAAAATATCTGTATTTTCCATAAGAATAAACAAAGTCACTGCAGTGTGTCGGCTGAAGCATCCCTCTTTAGTGTGGTTTGCAAGGCATCTTTCTCTGAACTGGGTAGACCAGTTCTTCTATGAAGGAAGCACTTTCCACAGAAGATGTGTCTGGTCAAGGAAGTGAGGTCTTGCATCTGGCATAGAGACCTAGAAATCATAAGATTGTATTTTAGTAAAAAGTGCCAATGTTTAATTGAGTGTGTTGACTGATTTAGGTTAGCATCCTTAGTCCAAATGCTGAAGTGACAACCCTAAGTCTCTCTGAGCTTTGGGATCAGGGGTTTTAGCACAGAAGTGTTAACAGAGCTGGCATTATGGGCACACAAAGAAGATCAAATCTGCCATGTGGCTGTTTATAGAGATTCTGTTTAACTCTGGGCACTGGAAGCTCCACATTTTAGGGACTGTCTGTAGAAGTCCAAGTTTGGACCCTGTTGAGTTGGCTGATTAGCCCTCATGCCTACAAGAGCCTGAGTCATTTCTTGCTCAAGAGTTTCTACCAGAAACATTCTCACTCTCTGTGGTCCTGACAGACAGTTGAGTGGGACACCAGTTCATTGACTCTGTGCAAGGATGCTCCTGAGTTGTGTGTAATTTGGGGGAATTGGTTTTATAGTTTTTTTTAAAGTTTTGATAATTTTAATAATTTTTCTTTATTCTCAAAGGAATATATGTTATTTAGGCAAAAACAATTGAAATTGTAGAAAAAAAATCAAGAGTAAATGAAAAACACACAAAAAATCTTACCATCTCATTTAAGCATCATTAATTCCCTGGTAAATTTATTTCTTTTTCCCACATGTATTTAATTTTACAAAGTTGAAATTATATATTGTAAGTATAACTTTATATGTTAATTTTCAACTTAATATGATATGATACATATTTTTCTATTCTTTACTAACTTCATAAACACATAATGCCTATAGAATATTGAAATATTTAAGTATTTCTTTATTGCTGGACAATAGATTGTTTCACATTTTTGTGTATCTTATAAATAATTCTGATTAACATCTTAAGGCACAGGGTCTCATCCATGTTTTAAATTATTCTTTGAATAGAGTCCTAGAGACCCATCCATATTGGTTCATAAGGTATGATGCTTCTAAGACACTTCACAACCATTGCAAAATTGTTTCTAAGGAAGTTTTATGGATTTATACTTTTATAGAAGTAGATGAAGAGACTTATCAAACTATATTCTCATCATGTGTTAAACCTTTTTAATATAATGGAAGAAATAGAATCTCAACCTTTTTTAATGTGCATCCTTTTGATGTGCATCCTTTTACCAGTTACTATACATTCTTAATATGCTTATCACTCATTCATATTTCCTTTATTTGCAAATTGTCTATTGAGGGCCTATTTTGCCTTCTCAGTTATGAATTTTATATATGCTAACAGTATTAACCACTTTGTCATAGTTTAACAGATATTTTCTTCACTTTCTAATTACCTTGTACGTTTATTTTTTATTTTTAAAATAAATATATTTGCATTCACCTATGTGACATGCAAATGACAATTTAAAAACCTTTCCTATTTCAACATTTTATGACTATTTTTTCTATTTTTGTAGTTCAGTTTTTTCCATTAAACTCTTTACTATTTTATGTAGAAGTCATTTGATATGGATAGTGTCAAGATTAAAAAAGGGGCGCCCTCCACACCCCACCTGGCTACCCCCTCATCTCTCCCCATACATGCTAATAAGTTGGTAGTGATAAGCATACCAAAAGAGGTAGTGTGCACATATTAATGCATCACTTTGAATCTCACCACAGTGTGTAATTATATTGCACAGATAAAATTCCAAACAGAAATAAATAAAGAAACATCTTTTTATCCTTCATTTTACTTGGCTAAGTTGATGTTATCATTATATATTAATTACCCTGCCATTTTATTTTATTGGATTTTCCTTTAAGTAGTTTAAATTTATGATTTTATGTTTCAACTGTAATGGACAGAGTGAGCTTCTTTTTTCAAAAGCTCATTTTACACAATTTGTCTTTTTATAAAACTTTTATAAATGGCTATTTATAGGTGTTTGGCGTAAGGGAGAAGCTGTGAGGCCCATCCATGAGATAGAGTGGTTGGCCTTGTAGTATTCCATCCCAATAAAGTCTCCATTGATATCATATGGATATGGCTTAATTCCAAATTATTTATGTGAACAGTACTAAATATCTACAGGCTGTTTCCATATTTCTTTATAATATACAGAGAATGAGAAATCACAATTTAAATGCCAGTTAGATTTGGTTAATCTTTTATATTCCTGGAAGCTGTACACAAACTTAAAAGACTGGTAGTCAAGTTAATTAGTTTTGTGGGGGTGCTTATGTCTTCTTAATCATTGACTTAATAGTTCCAAATAGCCTTATAAGTTTTAGCTACTGTCATTTATTACTTAGGAAAATTAATTTAGATTAAAATAATTTAAAGACAGGTTTTGATGAGAATATTATGAGCATATTCATTGTCTGGGGAATATGTGTGAGATAATCAAAGATTTTCTACTTTCTGAGTCAATCTTCTTTACAATCTTCCTTAGTAAAGACAAAATGTTATTTACCATGTTGAGGAAAGGATTCTATAATTTATGTAATTAGTATATAGCTAAACAAATTTTCATCCCCTGAAGTTGTCACCTGGCTTATAATTGTCCTCTGCCCTGAAAAGCAGAAATGGACTATGACCTTTATGACATACTTGAATGGGAATAGACCTGCTGCAAACATCTAAATACTATATTGTGTCAGCTCCAGGAAACTGAATGGTTGTCATGGAATTGGCTCATTGCTGTGCGCTCATGAGCTGCAGTGTCTCCCCCTCTACTCCTCAGACCTTGACCTTTCCGGGGTGGGCAGCAGACCCATACTGTGTGCTTCCTCTCCTTCTGTCTCTTCTTCAGTAGATAGACTGCTCTGTTTCTGACGCAACACTTCCCATCTGTAGCGGCAAGAAACTGGGAGAGATAAACTGCACATTTCTTGATATGATGTTTCTTCTCTTATAAAGACAAAATAAAATTTTGTCAGCCAAGCATGGTGGTGCACACCTGTAATCCCAGTACTTGGGGGGCTGAGATAGGAGGATTGCAGGTTCAATGACAGCCTCAGCAATTTAGTGAGACTCTCATCTAGTGAGACCCTGTTTTAAAATAAAAATAAAATAGGGCTGAGGGTGTAGCTTGGAGATAGAATGCCCCTGGGTTCAATCCCCAGTACCAAAAAAAAAAAAATAGCTATTTGGTCATTTAGTGAATATCTTTCGGTAAATAAGCCTGTTTTTAATAACATGAGGAGAAAAGAAATTAACATAACTTACTGGAAACTCCTATGTCCCAAGCCCACAGGAAACAGGGCATGTGAGATTTGCTAAGCAGGTATCAAGAAGGTATGTGCGCCTAGATGAAGAGATAGGGTGCAGATTGTCTGATTGGCACAGTCCACTTCCCCGCTGTAAGCTTGTTTGGGGTGGTTGGGATGAGAAGTTCCTTTCCCGCTTTCGTGTAAGTACTTGCATTTGCTAGTGCATCTTCACGGACCGGGGCCGGCCACTCCCCGCTGCTCTGTCTGCATTTTGTATACTCTCTCAAACTCTTACTGAAGAATTTTCATCATCCTTATCACTAAGCCAATGGAACAAACAGACAACCAACAAATAGAACAACTTGTTTGGTTGGCTGCCACAAACTAAGGAGGGTTACATGTACATAAAAATGGTATGTGGAACACTCTACAACAAATATTTTAATGTCACATAAGTAGTGAAGTTAGAATGGGCTAGAAACATTGCAGTAAAATAACATGGGATTCTTGGACTGGGGATGGAGGGCAAGGTTGCTGACTCTATGATTCACCCTTCCCACCTCTGCATTAAAAAGAATGCCTGGAATATAATGGAACACAATAAATATCTGTTGAATTGAAAAATCTAATAAATAAATGAGTATTTTCCTTCCCTTTGAAATAAAATGGAACTTACAACAGGCTATTTGTTCAAATGACACTTGTCCCAGGAGTTCTTGATTTTAAACTCTCAGCTGGAATATAATGACATAGGAAAAGGTATACGCATGGCTCTCATGTGTGTTAATTTTATTTATCAAAGTGACCAGAATAGGTTTTTAGCTTGCAATTACCAACTTAAAAAATATATAGTGCAGAGTGGAAAGAGAAGTTAAAAAGTATCAGAACAATGCTCATAGTGGGAGAAATGCAAAGCATGTAGTTAGTGCATGTGAAAAATCCAGAGAACTCAGGTATACACATATATGCAGAACGTTCTCTTCTTGACAATTCTCTGCTCTAACTTGGTGTTTCCAGATCTCCATTCTGCCCTCCCCAGCCCCCATCCTTCGCCTCCCTGCCCAAGTAGTCTTCTCTCTAATGATCTGTTAAGTAGGTTAATATGAGGCGTGCTTAGATGCTCAAAACTGCAGAACTGAGTTCCTAGCGATCCTGGTCACACTTGCAAAAGAACTGTCATTCTGCAACTGCACAATGACAGAAGGTGCCTCCTTTTTAGTCTGGGTTCAGTGCTTAAGCAGCCACCTTCTTTACCATTGACACTGATCATAGGACCAGGACCTCTTGTAAGCACTGTGCTTGCCCAGTGGCTAAGATCAAACCAATGAGTTCAATTTGAGAAAATGCCGCCCCAGTTCATCTGGTTCACTTCCTCTTTACAGTTTGGGTTTCCCTAGGATGGATCCTAAAACAGACATACCTACCCAATCTAATGATTAAGTACCCTCAAAGGAATATCAGTAGGGATGAGATGCTAGGGCTGATCCTTTAAGCTGGCTCTTAGGAAAATATGGAGTGCTAACCCTACCCAATATATTATTAGTTATCACAATAGTCACAGAATTTCCAAGTATAGTTTCAAAATATTTTCATCACATACCCTATGAATTGGCCTGTGGGGATTACACAGAGGGCTTTCATATTTCATGACTATTCTGAGCAGCAAGTTGTTGAATATGACACCAAAAGCATAGGAACAAATCTAAGTTAGATAAATTGTACTACATCAAACTTGAAAATTTTCTTCTCATCAAAGAGAAGAAAGAGGAGGCAAGGAATGGGACTGGAAAGAAAGAAACCTGGGTGTTGTCTTGAAATCCTCTTTCCCTCCTTATCCACCATCTCCAGATTCTAGAAATTCCTTAGTTCTTGAATGTGTGGATCTACCTTTATCTGTGGAGCAATTTTCCCTAGTATGCCCAGTCTCTCCTTTAACTTACTCTACCATTTCTGATCCAATAGGTAATACTATATTCCTTCTTATATTCCTTCTTGCTTCTTTCAGTCTCCTCTCCTCACTCTAACCACAGTGACCTTTAAGCCAAAAGAGAATATCTCGCTTGTTTCCTTGAGTCGACATAATGTCTTCCGATGGCTCTGACAGCGGGTGCTCTCTTGACCTGGGCCCTGCGTTGCCCATGTCACACTACTGTGATGTCCTTTGCCTCCTGTTCCCTTCCTGGACTCTGCACCTTTCCCCTAGTGCTTGTGCATCCATTATATCCCCAGAAGACAGTGTATAATCAGCATGTGTGAATATATTCTGAATGAGTGAACTCATCGTGAGTGAATGAAGAGGATGATTTTCTTCTTTTCCATGTGAAATCACACATACATTAGACGATGACAACCTCTTTACTAGATGCCTATGATAGGTCTGTCTCTGGAAATGGGCAGGGAGAAGGTTTTGGACTACTTCCCACGGTGTGCACATTTTTATTTTCTGAATTTCTTTCTCCTTTTTCTGAAATTGTTTCCCTTCTTGTTTGTCTTCTTCATTTGTCCCTTGTACTTCCGTTTTCATCAATCTTGTATGGCTTGAACCAAACTTAAATGAATTTCAATTACTATTAAACAATGGTGGGTATCCAAGGATTTCTAGAAAACCAATGTAACTCTTCATATACATCCCTTCATATACTTCCTTCATATACATGAGGTAGATCTTACACACCTCATTTAAAGTGTTAAGGAGTTCTGCTTAAGAATACGTGGATTTCAACATGTGGAAAAATAAGAATGAATTTTGGCAAGCAGCTGCTGATTGTACCAAAAGAAATATTATCATCATCATCATCATTATTATTATTATTATTTTTATTATTATGATTATATACATTTTCTGCGGTACTAGGGATTGAACCCAGGGGCATTCTACCTCCGAGCTACACCTCCAGCTCTATTTTTTATTCTTTAATTTGGAACAGGGTCTCACTACATTGCAGAGGACCTCACTAAGTAGCTGAGGCTGGCCGCGAACCTGCGATCCTCCTGTCTCGGCCTCCCAAGTACTGGGATTACAAGCGTGTGCCACCATGCCCATCTCCAAAAGAAGTCTGACTGTTAATGCTCTTTGTTCAGACCATCTTGATGTTATTCTGATGTAATTATATTTGTAAATAAATGTTTTCCAGCTTATATCAGAAACACATTGACTAGTACATGTATAAAGTCACAGCAACAAACTCATAATTTTTCGTGTTAGAAATAATTATATTTGATTCTTCTTCATATACATATTTGCATTTAGAGCTATTTAAAGTTAGTGATTCTATTCCTTTCATGACCCTAAAAGTAGCACAGTAGCTAAATGTTCACACTTGTCCTTTTTAGCTTTAAAAGAAATGTCACATCCCAGGTTTCTATAAATGACCCACATTCAGATGTGAACCAAACATAATAGCTTCTGCCACTCACCAAGCAATGAATTGCCACAAATGTAGGACACAGGGCAGAGGACTTGGTAAATTACTTTGTTTCATTGGCCATCATCAGAACCTGTGGCATAATATGTGACCTGTTTCTATAAACAAAAATGCCTGAGGCTTTGCAGACAGGTGGAATGTGGCTTCTTTTTTAATTACATTTGGAAGAAATAATTTAAAAATACAAAATTTCCAGACATATCAGATTACTGTATTGTTAGAATGAATCCAAAAGTTGCAACCATTACATATCATGATGTGCATTTCCATACAATATTAGAAAATTTTACCTTTTTATTAAAAACTCAAGCCTATAAGAATTGTAAGAATAGTACAATAAACTTGAATATCTTACTCCTAGATTTACTAATTATTTTTTTCATGTTTGCTTTCCCTCCCTTTTCTCTCATCTAACATGATCCAATATGTTCAATTTTATAAAACTAAATTTAATATTCACATACATACATACACATATATTCAAAATGGCAAAAATGGAGTGTGTGTGTGTTTGTGTATGTGTGTGTGTGTGTGTGTGTGTGTGTGTGTGTGTGTGTATACACATATTTCTGACCCACTTGGAAATAATGAATTTTCATAACTAAATGTGATCGTGAAAATCTTAAAACTTGTTTTTCTTGAATGACTCCAATGCAGCATATATAGAGAGAATAATTTCTCAATGTCATCAATACACACCGTGTTTGTGAAATTAAAATTTTTTTTACATTTTTATTTTTTCAAAATTCACCTAATATTCTCTTGGGCCATAACTTTCTGAAGAGAGAGCCAGAAAAGTGGAACATCAAAAGATATACAATAGAATAAAATATATTTTTACCCAAAATAATCAAATAATTCACATTTGAATGGATGTTATGCTATTTGACTAATTTTATCATCAAAACTTATATAATTATCAATGTTCAATTTGTTTATATATTTTTGTTTTGCATATACAATCACGCACTGTTTTCTCCTTGTTTGCATAAGCTGACTTTATAGAGCTGTAAAATATGCTAAAAACTGATAAAGGTTGGTAAATTGACTCATTAACAACCCATCATGGAGCTTTTCACTGGAAAATATCACAAAACAGCAAGAACAAGCATTTTTAAATAAAACTAAAATGCTGTTAATCTTTGTACTGTTTTCTATGTTCCAATGTGCCATTTTGTTCTCTGTCAAAACATTTGTTTGCCATCCTGTAGATCCAGACTTGGATGTTTACATAATTATTCTTTCACACAGAATGAAAGAGAAATAAAAACAAGACAGACATTTTCTGGGCAAAAGGAACAGAAGCCAGCAGAAACAGGACTGTGATTCCTAATTAATTCAAAGTTAATTGCATTGTTGATAATCCTGCACTTAAAATCTTCATATAGAAAATGTTTATGGCAGCGAATTGACAGTAATTTAACTACATTAAATCTTATCACCATTAAAATAAAAAGACGAATGTTACATTAAACAAGCTTAAAAGAATGCTAAAAACTAGTTCTTGTTTAACAAGCCAACTAGTAAATCATTCAGATGGCTGACCTAGAATCTCAAAGCACAGCAAAAGCATTAGGTGCATTTCAAGATGGCACCAGGAGACTGCGGTATAGCTCAATGATAATAGATGTTTGTGGAGCATATGCAAGGCTCTGGGTTGGCTCTTCAGAACTGGGTTGGGGAAAATTACAAGATGGCTCAAGGCTGTATAGAGTATCTCGGGACATCAATTATGCTGAGTGACAGTTTTGCTATTATTTTCATTGCAATGAGTGCAAAATGGTTGAAAAAATACCTAAATATTTTTGTTTTAGGGTAAAAAAAATCTATTATATTACTTTGGAAGAATTAAAATAGAGGTAGTTAAATGAAAATGTTAGTTGTATCAGTTATTTTAATTCAAGGGAGAGTGATGGAATGAAATAAACTTTGGAGCTAGCTCCAAGTTTAGATGTTACTTATGAACAGACTTTGTCTTATCTTATTGTATTAACATACAAAAGGCAGGATTAGGGTAAGGCTAGAATAATACAATGGATGCTAAATTGACTCCCATTATAGTGGGAAATCAATACATTCTAGAATTAATTATCTGCACTGAAGGAAAATTAATTATTCTGACCATCAGAAAAAAAATACTTCCAATTCTTCACTTTGAATGTGTAGAAAGATACATCTATGGGATGACCAAATATCTTCATAGTGCAATTTATATTTCTGGCATTTTTAAAAGACTTTTCAAAAGGATAGTGTATTGCTACTGACACATTAGGTATTTTGTCTAGCCTGTGGACTGTTAATGGCACAACTCTGCTTCTTAAACCAGTTCCAGGTACACATAGTGAGCCAAAAGTACACTGCTACAAGATAAGAGTGGTATTT